>PNEQ01060346.1:22377-43702 GCA_003012365.1 Medauroidea extradentata | reverse complement strand
GAAGTGTTGTGTCTCGAGGATGGCAACACGGCAACGGTGGTCGGTGTCGAGGCTGAGTAGCATCAGCGCCCTGCAGAAGGGACAGACAACACTCAGGTGTTGTGTCGGCGCGACTGAGCTGACGAGATGTTGCATCTCGAGGATGGCGACCCGACAGCTGTTGTTGGTTTCGAGGCTGTGTGACGCCAGCGGGTTGAAGTAAGGACGAACAACACTTGTGGTGGTGTGTTGGAGTGCTGCAGAGGCGGTGAGCTGTGGAGAGCAACACTGACGGTGTTGTGTCGAGGAGGGCAGTAACTGGCTACTTGAGGAGACTGTCTACCTGGTGTTTCAAGAGCAGGAGTGCTTTCGAGATTTCGCTATTGGTCCTGCTCGGAGGAGGTGCTAAGCTTGTGCAGAGAGGCTGGTGAGGGCATCTTGGTGATGTCAGGAAGACGTCTTGGTGACGTCGGAGTCTACTGCGAGGCTACAGGCACATACCTTCGGAGTGG
The DNA here is from genome assembly GCA_003012365.1 of Medauroidea extradentata. Lineage (NCBI taxonomy): Eukaryota > Metazoa > Arthropoda > Insecta > Phasmatodea > Phasmatidae > Medauroidea > Medauroidea extradentata. Next base: position 43,211 of record PNEQ01060346.1, on the reverse strand, counting down.
TACTATGGGTGAGACAAGAGGGCTTCTGTTGCAGGTCGACAGGTGAAGTAGAGGTGTGCGACGGTAGTCGAACCGAAGACCTCAAGAGTGAAGACAGTGGTGCACTCTGGGTGCTGCACTGTACATGGTGAGCCATCCTCCCTTAGGACAGTTAAGGTTGTACATTGTCATTATTAGAGTAACTGTTGATGGGATATATGACTGAACATTTATTGTGATTTGTAGTCTTTAATTGATTAATTGTAATATTCTTGTGCTTTAATTGTCTAAGTTAATTAACGTTCTGTGGAACAGTACTGACTGTATGCGTAATTAATTGTGTTGTGAGAGTTATATTTGATTACTGTTTTGTGTATTTCATAGCTTTGTGAGCTATTAAATCCAGTATTTGATTTAACTCTTTTATTTATAATTATAAGACCTCTATCCCAAAAGAACTCATGGGAATTGCCCACATTGAAAAGTTTGTGTTCTCCAAACTTGTAATTTGTGGCTAGAACCACCCATCCCTATTCTGACTGTTTAAAACCCTGACCATGAAAGCAGTTCTGCAGATGTGCTCTTAAGTCTTTGAAACAAATTGGTGTATAAATCTTTTCAACAAAACCATTGGCTCAACAAATAACCTAACCGTCAGTCAGTCGAATAACGCGGAACACATTGCATGATGTTCATGATTAAGTGACAGCTGTTTATTTTTGCAGCCTTTTTGCAGCCACCTTAACTAGTTTAGATATGAAAGAATTCCAACTATCTGAAAACCAGTATAAACGTTTCACTACGCTCAAAACTCAACATATACGGGCCCAATAAAATAAATTTCTTATTTATAATAGGTTTTTGTGATTGGTCAGTTTATACAAGATGACTGGAAAAAACACCGACGACGCTTAGTATGTTGTGCGGGACGACAAACTGATCATAATTGAAGAAGGAACCCATATCCGGAAACGCACGGTGTGGGCGCAGTAGAATGCCAATGTTAGACAACTGATGTCATTGGTTGCAATCCGTTTTGGTCTCCAAAACAGGTACAGATCCGTTTAGCTATACTCTGTCCACTCTAAGGTTGCAGCAGAAATAAAAATTGTTAATTAAATAAATCAAAACAATTTAATTATTTCTTGATTCCTCACATTGTGATTGTGCTGTAACACAGTTACCTTGTATTTTCTCAATATTTCAAAAGAAATTTATGCTGTGCAAACATTTTATTGTTATTCACTTGAATGAATTAGCTGCAACCTTAGAATGGATAGAGTATAACGAAGTGACAGTAATAACATTCTTGCGCATGCGCTACTCGATACATTTGACTGAGGTACGTTTAGTAGTATTTCAGTGCAGTGCCGTGTTTGGCAGCAGTCGACATGTACCAGTACCCAGCAGCGGAAATGACCGACATGGTGCTCGCATACGGCAAAACAGATTGCAGTGGTCGAGCTGCTGCACGACTGTATGCGGAACGTTTTCCAAACATACATACTCTTCGTTCGCGGCCATTGAGAGACGACTAAGAGAAGCCTGAAAGTTTCACGTATGTACATACATAGCAGTGTAACTTTTGCTTGTTACTTACATGTACCGCAGAAATATTACTGTACAGAAGTAGTGTCGAATGTTTACAATGTAATCCCTTTGTTAGGTGCCAAAACGTGACGCGGGTAGACCACGTTCGACTCGAACACCTCAATTAGAGGAGGATGTGTTGATACTGGTCGAAGGGAACCCATCCACCAACACTCGGCAAGTAGCACAGACGCTGCACACATCTCAAAATGCGGTGTGGCAAGTTGTTCACGAACAGCTGCTACATCCATACCATCTGCAATAAGTCCACGCATTACTGGAGGATGACTACCCACGACGAGTCCAGTTTGCGAAGTGGTTTTTACAACAATGCATACAGCAGCCACAATTCCCAAGCTTGGTGCTATTCACAGACGAATGCTCCTTTAACCGCAACGGAATTGTAAACCTGCATAACATGCATGTTTGGGCGGACGAAAATCCACGTGCGCAGGTGGTTCACGGTCACCAACACAGGTTCAGTATCAACGTATGGGCTAGAATAATTGCGGACCATATCATTGGTCCATATCTACTGCCAAACAGTTTAACAGGAGCGATATACCTCACATTTCTGAGAGATATCTTGCCTACCTTATTGGATGAAGTACCGCTGCAAATGCGACAGGTCATGTAGCTGCAACATGACGGAGCTCCAGTACACTTTGATAGAAATGTGAAGGATCACCTCAACGTTACGTACCCAAATCGATGGATTGGTCGAGAAGGAACAGTTCCATTGCCAGCACGATCACCAGATCTCACACCACTCGACTATTTTCTGTGGGGTAGTATGAAAGCCATGGTGTATGCCACTCCTGTAATATCAGAGGAGGACCTCATAGGACGAGTGCATGGAGCGATTGAAATTCTTTCGAGACAACCGCACTTATTGGATTATGTGCGTGCAGCTCAGCGCCGCCGCTGTAGACTCTGCATTGACGTTGGAGGTACACAGTTTGAACCCCGTTTGTAACCTGTTTTTTGCTGCATACCGTTTCTTCGTTTTATTGACCACATGTCGCACGAACACTTTTCTGGTCTTCTGCGCCCACACCGTGCGTTGCCGGACATGGGTTTACTCTTCAATTGTGATCAGTTTGTCGTCCCGCACAACATACTAAGCGTTGTCGGTGTTTTTTTCCAATCACTCTGTAGTGAACAGCCTATAGAAGTCAATTTTGGCAAATTTTCGGGATTGGTCACACTCTGTAACGATGGAGCGAAAGAAGTAGGTAGACTGGATCAAAGGGGAGTGTTTAGTTCGCTGTGAGCAAACTGCAGCTCTCACCAGCAAGCTCAGGTGTGAAGGGGGAGGGGGGAAGTGTCGGTATGGGAAGCAATGAGCGTCAGGAAGACGAGCTCATTTATCAGTGAGCGTCGCGGTACAATGGCAGGCAGGTCCGCAGGGAAATGTCGCAAATTACCGTCGTCCTGGACGGACAGGACAGCCGAACCCACCGTCACCACCGGGCTTTGTCTGCCCCGTCGCGTAGGTCGCGAACTAACACTCGATTAATCGCCCGTCCCGCTAATGGGGAGTGCGCACCCCTCGGGACAGACCGCTTCCAAGCAGCTCCTTGTGTTGTGGGGGAAGGCCTTCAGGTACGGTTCTTCGGAAGGAGTTGGGGGGGGGGGGCGGGGGTGATGCCTTTCCTTCCCACAGAGGCACTTTAAATATAACATAAATTGCACAGAAGAGGATTTTACTTCATTCTTCTGTAACTTTTTAGTTAGCAATGTGTGTAAAGTACAATCTGCAAAAAAAAGTATGCCTGAGTTAAAATGTAGGCCTACGTAAAATTTTATTCACCTATTTATTTTATAAACTTTTCCCCTTCAAATCTTCCACTCCCCTTTAAACACATTGCTGGTTCTGGAACGTTTGCTAGGTACAAGTTCGACTGTGAGTTCGTTAGATGAGGGTGATTCGGTCATTCAGAAACAGGGAGGGAAGAGATTATGATTAAAGACGTTGGCAATCTATGGGTCCTAGAATAGAAACCCAATATTGCCTATGGAGGTAAGAACAGTCTGGAGATGGCTTCCCGTGAAGTAATTGAAACCTCTATATGTACAGACACACACATATTATATATATATATATATATATATATATATATACATACATATATGTGCGTGTGTATGTGAAAGTATGTATGTACGTATGTATGTGTGTATGTATGTGTATACAGAATATCCAGAAACAATCACATAATAAACACACCACGTGAATCCTGGGCTAAATTGGAAATGAATATTTTTAGTGGCAAAATATTGTAAGACATTTTACGCACACAATGTGACAACACTGCAAGGATAAAGTACCCTCTAGCACTCCACGGCCTGTATTATTGTGTCTATGTTACGTCAAGTAAACGTAGTATCATATTTCGACTGCTCGGTATGTTAACCTGGACCAACAATATGCAGGTCAGAACAGAAGTAGTACGACAATTAAGATATCTGCGGAGCGCAAGAGGGGACTATCTACAGTGTTATGTTGCCACATTGTGCATATAAAATGTTTTCGTAAAACATTTTACCACTAACATTTTCGTCTCCAATTTAGCCCAGGTATCACGTGGTGTGCCTATATATGTAAATAAACACACACACACATTAATGTCTGTACCGTATGCGTACGTAGGCCTGTACCATTTATCGGATTGCGATGAATTTTGGGTGAGTTGTGCGAGCGCCCGCAAAGGTTTCTGACAGCAAAATATAGGCCTATATGCATATATTGGGGCAGGGGCAAAATGGGGTATCCTAATAACTAAATTTAAAAAATGTATGTTTTTTTTTATTTTTTCTAAAACTTTAATGATTTAAGTCATTTTGTGCCATCTACAATTAATTTTTAATTGTTTAAAAATTATAGTTAGTATTAATATCATAAGGCCTACTTATATGAAATTTTAAGTGCCAAAAAATTTCTATAATTTTTTTAAACGTGTTATTTTTGGAACATAATTTGCATTTATATATATATATATATATATATATATATATATATATATATATATATGTGTGTGTGTGTGTGTGTGTGTGTGTGTAATTGTACAGGATGTCCAGAAGCAACCGCATAATAAGAACACCATGCGAATCCTGGACTAAATTGAAGACGAAGATGTTAGTGACAAAATGTTGTACAATGACATTTTATAAGCACAATGAAGCAACATAGCACTGTAGTTCGTTCCCTCTCGCGTCCCACAGATATCTTGCTACTACTCTTCTGTCTTGCATATTGTGGGTGCAGGTTAAAATTCCGAACATTCAAAATATGGTTATACGTTTACTTGAAGTAACTTTCGTAAAATCATCCCTGAACATGGAGCAAACGAGGGAACGTTCTCCGTGCTATGTTGCCACATTTTGCAAGTAAAATGTCGTCGTAAATTTTGACACTTATATTTTCGCCTTCAAATTCATCCAGAATTCGAGCTATGTTCTTACTATGTTGTTGTTTTGTTGTTTCTGCACATCCTGATGTGTGTAGGCCTATATGTATTTGTGTGTGTGTGTGTGTATATATATATATATATATATATATATATATATATATATATATATATTTATATACTCTAGCTGTCCCTTTGCGGCTTCGCCCGCGTGTACTATAGAAAAGAGTAACTAAATTTTAATAACGTATTAATTGATGGTGTTACTATATTCTCTGTATATCTTTATAACAACAAATACAAACAGCTTTATCCAGTCCACTACGCTGAGGGTACTTTAATTGCAGATCATCTTCGTTTTTAATTCATCTTTTTTTCTCTACAAAATAACTACACGGCCGCGGATTTGCCCGCGTGAAATTATGTAATACAAACAGCAACTCTGGATAACATATGTGATGAAGGCATTTAACAGCTAACGTACTCAATAACAGTGAACTATAAATTGTCTTAGCTCAGTGAAAAGAGCGCACGCAATATGCTCGTTTGATGTCATGTCATGTCCCATCGCCAAGACTTGCACAGGATACGAACCCGTAACCCCACCCCTCCCACACCACAAAATTTGTACAATACCCGAGTGAATACTTAAAGGCAGGCCGTAATAATACTTTAGTATGTACGGGCTACAGTCCAAAGCACGGTCGTAGAAGAACAGGTCTGGACACTCGCCTATCTAACAATGTATTTTGCTTGACCCCCCTTGTTGTTTGGTTGTAGTTCGTCAAGTTACCGAGAATGTCGTACTTTTTGGCGCTGATTTCCGGGCGATCGGACTCAAACTCCGCCCACTTTTTTCCATTGTTAAATTTATAAAGGAAATAAAGATTGCTGGAGCCTTTTCTTAAATTTTTGAGCGAAGAAAGTATTTCATAAATTGATAAAAAATACGTTTTGATAAATTGTTTATCTTAGCGGAAAGGAAGTGGGCGGAGTTTAGTCCGACCGCCGTAACATCAGCGCCAATAAACACAATATTCTCGGTAACTTGGTGAACTACAGCCAAACAACAAGGGGGTCAAATATCCAGGCGAGTGTCCAGACCTGTTATTCTACGACCGTGGTCCAAAGAGGTTTTATTTATGGTGGGTTGGCAAAAAAAAAACCCGCAACTCCACAGACTTAACTACAAATTATTCAAGACAGGCCATGAGAGTTATTTCGCGTGTACAGGCTATAGTCCAAAGAGGTTTAACTATAAGCAAGAAATAAAAAGGAAACAAATTTTGAACTATTTCAGGTGTTACGAAAGATTATTCTTAAACACGTTTTATTTTTTATTGGCTTTCAAGGACGAATTTCCAAAAATCGTTAAATTGCTTTTTAGGTATTTACTTATGTTTCATTACAAGACAAAAGCCGCCTCGATATCTCTAACGGTTTAGGTGATACGATTGATTAATCAAAAAACTGTTTTATTTTTTTACCTGCTTGCAAAAACGAATTTTGAAAAATCCTGAAATTACTTTTAGGTATTTGCGTAAGCTTCATTTTAAAGAAAAAATCACTTCGATATCTCAGGTGGTTTAAGAGGAAGAGAGGATTTACTGTAAACGAATTAAACGGCTTTTAACCTCCTTAATATAAAAATTTCGAAAAATCCTGAAATTTGTGTCTAGACATTTGTATTTGCGACCTAACGAAGGGAATAAGACGACGATAGCCCGTCGGGTTCGAGAAATATCAAAGATTTGCAAAAAATACATTTCACCCCGTTTCACCACCTTAATAGCCGAATTTCAAATTTTCCTTTCTTAGTGGGCGCCTACGCCACAAGGGGAAACTTCCCTTAAAATTTCACGTTTCTAGGTCCAGTGGTTTGGGCTGGGCGTTGATGATGAATTAATGAATGAGTCAGTCAGTCAGTCAGTGGGGCACTTCCTTATATATATATATATATAAACATACACATAAATATATGATTACAGAGGCGATAAAGGTATGAACAACTTTTAGAGACACTATAGAAATGAAACAGCTAATTACACGATCCTCGCGCACTAAACCTGCATTTTTAATGCATTTTTAAATGTATGGAAGGAAGCTGTAAATAAATTAAATATTTTTCACAAACTCAAGTATTCAGTTTAAAAGGTTATAATAACTTATCAGATGATTAATTTCAAAGATAACTTTTAGAAACATAACTATATTCTAACTGAAATGAGTTAATCAATTCTGCTACATTCAGAAACAAAGCAAAAGTTAATGTTTAATACTAAATATAAAAAACGTATTAAGTTATTAAAATTTCATTTCACAAAAATCATAAGCCAAAAGAATGTTTCGAAGATCCCTTTCTGTCGCTATATTTCTTATGAAATTTTAGTAGAAATATTTGTCTTGAAAGCGTTATCGTTAAACGTCATTAAACGTGAGAAGTAATTTTACTATAAATTGAGTCCTCATTTAAACTCAATGGCGGCAGACTTGGAAGGCAGAGTTTTAAACACTTAAACACTTAAGAACTGAGCACTCGTGAATATGAAGTGGAGTATGGAGTATGCGAGATGGGGAAACATGAGTATATACTTCGATATCACCTGCCGGCCACGGGGCCGCGACTGGCGAAGATTTCCGGCTGGGTCGGTCCCTCGACGTTCGCATGTACCGGACGATGCCGCTGTCAGTTGTCCCTCGTGGAGATCTCCAACTTCCTCCTCCCTCTCATTCCGGTGAACCATTGCACTGAACACTGCTACAGCCTTTCCACCGATCAAGTCGTATGGTCACCGCGTAAAGTCACATAGTAAAAATGTACCGGCGGGAATCTTGGACGCTTTGTTCAACGTTAGACAGATTAGTAGCCGTGATGAGGCATTTGATGCATGCTTCAAGGTCACCTCTTATAGCTCCGTCGCTCCTGAGCCTCTAGCCCGAAGCGCCCTTAACCAAAAATAGTGCATTACCCCACTTACGCCAAATTCTTACTTAAAAAAACATAAAATGGGTTTAAACTGTTACTGCTTGAATTCACAAACAATGTTTAGTTTTAATGCTAGTTGGCACTTTTAAATAGATGACCGTTAAATTTTATGTAGCTCTTTTTTTTTTGTAATAATTTTCGCATTGTTTTTTCGTTGGTTTGTGACGCCATTAAATCCTCATGTAAGTGTCCAGGACGGTGTAATAAATGTTTCAGGTTTTTAACCTTAACCTGAACATGAAATACCTGGAATTGTACACGTTTGGATTAGTCGAAATCATTCACCCGGCAGCAGATGGCCGCGAAGATTTATACGGGAAAGGTAGGAAGGAGCTTAATACGTAGTGCGAAAAATATGTTAAGGTTTTATAACGAGCGGTCCAGTAATTATGTTTCGTGTTAACTGTCGCAACACGACACGCGGGATTTATACGAATTTTTACTATCCTCAGGAGACATTGTGGTTCGGCAGTTAGGAAATTATGAAGCGAGACGTGACTTTTTGTAGCCTTCCCTTTCACGCACCGTCACCGCCTTCCCGACCAACAACACCTCACACTGCCTCTTCCACCTTCACCATCACTCCTCCAACACGTGACGCAACCCAAACTTCATAGATTTATTATGTTAAGTCCCAACCATCATTTTAGAACTTCTTGTTGCTCTCAATTGGACGGCGAAGAGAGAGGAGAATAGGCAACGACAATGGAAACAAGAGAAAGCAGTCGAAGATGAAGAGAGAGAAAATGTTGCGGGCCTTAGAAGATGGAGAAGGTAAAAAAAAAAAAAAAAAAAAAGGAGGGAGGATTCGGCGCATCACGGCTAATGTGAAGACGGAGAGGAAAATAAAATTCCGAACTCAGTTCCCTGGTTGCCAATTAAAATGCCGAATGCGAATTAAATGTGGCGGAGGTATGCGAGGTATGCCTAGGAAGGGCTATTAAAAGAGCGGGGTCTCGTACGTTTCCGAATGTTTTTCCCGATTTCTGGTCGCGCGAGGCGTAGTAAGCAGCGTGTAACCGCGACCGAATTCAAGAAACACTTGAGCCAGTCAGTGTATATCATTTACGATTTACTTTTTTTTTTTTTTTTCAAATCTGCATTGCACAATATGTATAGTTAAAAGGTTCGTACTTGTTCTTATCAAGTATACACATTTTTGTTTATTTTATCACATTTCCAACAGAAAACAAAATTAGTATTTGAGCATTTGTGAGCTGGGCATCACAAGTAATGTTAGAGTTTTATTTAAAATGTATAATCTTGTGTTCGGCGTGTCACGGCGACAAACCCGGGTGAGCCTCATGGCAGTTAGCACTCCCTCCCCTCTCTGGACATACTTCCTTACTGCTAGTCCACGTCTAAAGTTATCAACCCATCTCGGTGACTTCAATGCACTAGCAACACCGCATCAAGAAAAAAAAATAAACACTGCTATTAATTACAACGACATTCCTATTTCCTAAAATGGAAGTTTTTGACGCCGTTTCCTGCCAATTAAATCGGTTCCATTGATGAGGATTTCTTGGAATTTCAAACCACGGCGCGCAGAACATAAATTTATAAGAATGAATATAAAGAAAACGTATAATATGCTAAAGTGTTAAAGTTTCGGCGCTGAATTGGGTTAGCTACGAATAGTAAAGTGTGATCGACAAGGTGCCAAGTCGATAGAGGATAGGAGAGGAGTATTCCGGGAATGTAGACGTGTATAGTGATGAAGAGAAGGAACGAGGGAGTGAGATTCCTGACCTTGAGCGCAGTCGTAGGTAAGCAGCATTCTAAACATGAAGGGGGCATTCATGTAAACTGTGAAGCATTTATTACCCCTACGTCCTCTGGCAAGACCTCTCCACCATAAACAATCACGCTCCCTCCGCCTATGAAAACCACAGCGGCACGCAGATAAGATAAGGCTGGTCCGCGCTATAACAAGATTTCTTTTGGCGCGTGGACTCCAGAACTCCCGTGACCTTGCAAATAAAAGGCTTCAGTGAGTTGGAACCAGTATAACAGAGTTATGTGCAGAGACGAGCTAAATGTAAAGATATCGTTGCCTGGAGCAGCCAATAAAAATGTTCCAGGAAATAATAGAATAAAGGAAACAGTCGAGTTTCGAAGCGTTTATTTTACAGCGCCCGTTCTGAGATATATAAAAAAGTTACAAAAAAAATTAAATATTTGAGTGCTATATATTACCAGTTTAAAATCCCCAGGACAGAAATTTACGACACGGTTTGCAACAGAGTTGTCTTTTACTGGCTGAGAAACGGTTAGCAGTCGAGGAAACTCCGGCCAGTATTTGGTTATTCGTGTCTCGTAGGATGTATGTCAAGTAAGTATACTGTAACCTAAACTAGACACTTCTGATAGCTGCATTAGCCAAGTAAGTTGCGGAGCGTGAACAAACGTTAACTGAAGACGTTTCCATTGTTATCGTCTATATTCGTATTTTTATTTCTAAGGATACGCACCAAACACAACTTTGAACTTCTGCGCAGATAAACTCTAGTGAAGAATGGCATACAAGTGGATAATCTAACACACAGGATAAAATATTTATAGAAAAACCAAGATTTTTAATTCATATATTAATGATTCTTACTAACAAAACTTGTTCGTGGTATGTAGTTAAAGGTTGAGTAGGAATAACGCGCAGATAAGGGGCATGGAAATATAAGACGTAAAGCGAACGACTGGACTACGTAATCGTTAATAAAATCTAAACTACTCATCATAATCAGATGGGATTTTTTTACCGAGTTGACTGGGCGGTAGTATACTTTGCTATTGAGTAAAAAATTAAAAAAACGGTACTTAAAAAATAATGGATTAAAACCACAAAATCCATACAAATGGAAACATATAATTTTTATAATTTTTGTACGATATTGTCTAGCATTCTATGATAACCGAGATTTGAAAATATTTGTCTTTTGATTTAAAAATAATTTTAACATCTGTAAACCACTCGCACAGAGGTTTTCGGAGAGTAAAATTATTTTAAATTCAAAAGGTGAATATTTTTTAAATTTGGTTAGTATAGAGTCCTGGATATTATCGTACTAAAAAATAAAAATTACAGTTTTCCATTGTTTATGGTTTTTGTGGTTTCAATCCTTTTTTTTTAAAATAACATTAAAAAAAATTTTTCTCGAAAGCAAAGCATACTACCGTCTAGTGCTACATAAATAAACGGCCGCTAATAGAATATCTACGCGGGAAAAAATCCCATCTCATTATGATGAGTAGTTTAGATTTTATCGACGACTGAGTATTCCAGCCGTTCACTCGACATCCTACCTTTCCATACCCTTGAGATCGCGACGTTAGACACAAAATTCGTTCTTGTGATGTTGGCTGTTCTTATCACACGTGCAGAATTATTTAATACATGAGTGGAACAAGTTAAGTCAATGTTATAAATATGATTGGCTTTTTAAGCTGCTACTGCGTTGCCAAACTGATCGAGCTAAACAGCACAGCATTAAACAATAGGGACAGTAGTACATACATAAGTAAGAGATGGCGGAAAATCGTGAGAATCTTTTCTGCCAGCGTATTCTCCAAATCACTGTATTGTCCAGCGCCTTCTGTGATTGGACGATGGTTGTGTGGCACTATTTAACTGCTTGTAGAAGAATCACAGATGTTTCGTCGTAACTATCACCCGAAATTTTTCGGAAATTTTTTTTGCAACAACTTGTTTCATTGCCTTACGTGCTCACCTGCAGCTTTGCTTCGTAGTCAAAGATTGGATGTCTTAAGGGGCCCTCCTCGCTTGCTGTGAACTGCGCTGCAGTGGGTTAGTAATTTGCGTTTATTAGAATAAACTACTATACCTATCCGTATTGTACTTATCTGCGAAAAGAAATCACATTTCAAACTAGGTTTGCAAAGTACTTTCACAACCTAACGCGCATTATAAATACATTTTTTGAGTCCTCCAACATGGCTAAAAACTACATTTTCGCCTAGCTGTATCGCCAAGTCTACTGCTTAGATTGAAATGAAACTAGTTAAAGGCCGTGGAGACAACTGTGGTACATACATTACAACAATAAAATAGCAGAGTCACAGCTTAAAGTCCCTTAGTACCAGCGCTTCAACAGAAACGCTGCGCGCCAGTTTAGTGCCTGCGCATAAGGTCGACGTGACGCTGGGCGCGCCCGTCCCAGTAGTCCTAATCGCTCTTAGCGTCTGGGCCTCCAACGAGCAAAACAGCTCCAGGGAGGCGGGCCTCTTAATCTCTCAGCCGCTAATCACAGACGCGTGGCGTCGCAATACCCTAGTTCTGATTGGCACAATCAAATAAGTGACGCGCCTATAATAATGACACGCTGCCAATAACCACAAAGCTGAGTTACAAATATGCGCATAAGTACAGCAGAGACAGGAAATTTCGCAAAAAGGTTTTTGCAGCACTTTGTTTCAGTGCCTTACGTGCGCACCTGCCTCTCGGCTTTGTGATCAGTGATTGGATGCCGTAACACCCAGCGTCTGGAGGTTAAACCCACAAATCACAGACGTGACGTGTCGCAGTTATTCGTGTACTGATTGGCACAGTCAAATGAATAACGACTCTGTACAAAAACAATATGCAAATAGCCATGATGTTGAGCTGCAGGTACGCAAGTAAGGCACTGAAACAAAGTGGGGCAAAAATCTTTTCACCAAAAATTCTTGTCTCTACGCTTAATGCATTGAAACATAGTGATGTACAATATTTTCGCAAAAACTTTCGGCCCCTAGTTACAAAACACTACAATTAGCATTGGCTCAGTCAATTATGGAATCGTCAGTAGATAAATAAAAGCGTCAGAAATAAATACATAGTATTGTAGCCTAGCAAACAGTCAACTTTCCCAGGGATAAATCACGATCCCTAACTTTAGTTAAAAGACAAAACCTCAAAAAAATTTGGTAAGTGTCGCCAGCGGGTAGTTGCAAACACTGCAAACAGGAGCTTCATATAATCGTTGTAATAGTAATGGGGGAGATCAGGGTAGGAAAAAGAATTTTCTGTGTTAGAATTTACCCCTTGCAAATAGGTAGTGCATCTGCAAAGAGCATCCAGTACCAAGTACCACAAGACATCATCAGTCTACAATTACATAGAGAAATTGTATAAAACCTTCACATCCACCGGCCAACACAATGAAGCCATTAAAATTACAAATCCTGCAAACCGCAATCCACGAAACGATCAAGGTTCGAATCCCGGCAGGGTTGACCAGGAATTCTGTGTTTGGGAATCTTCCGGCGTTGTTTCATACTCATCTCACATCATCCTTCACCAGTGTTAAACATCTTCACTTCAGCTCACTGCAACTCAGCTTTCAACAATATTGCGTATCTCCACAATTCCACAACTTTGTACGAGATTACCATAGCATAAGACACTGCAGCGTCGCTGAATAGTGTGACAGCCACTGACCAGGCGCTACTCCAGTGGCCACCACGGTCACCGGACTTCGACACCCTGCGATTTTATTCTTGTACTATTACGTCAAGGATGATGGTTATGTTCCAACTTTCCCACATAACCTCTATGACTTGTGACACAGCATAAATGCAGCTGTTTTAACCGTCACTCCTCATGTACTGCAACGGGTATGGGCAGAAAAGTAGGCCTAATACAGATCAGACGTCTACTCGTAAAGAACGCCAAATAACTTTGAGAGTATATTTAATATGTGGTGAGTTCCTCACAAGTACCGATTTTTTTTATGTTTCGTGAACTAAATAAACTATCCAAATCGTAGGTGTGTGTGTGTGTATGTGAGTGTATCTGTGTCTATGCGTACAGGTTATCCCAGTAGGAAAGGGGAATATTCTCGGTGGTCATAGTACTGGTCTTTGTGATCAAAAAGTTCATATGTACAGTACGTGGGTTCAATATGGAACGGTTGTCGAAATAGCTCAATTTGAATGTAAACATTGAGAAACTGTAAGCATTAGTCTTAAGCAAAAATCGCGGGAAAATATCTAAAAAGTCAGCGAGATCAATGTATATATCCACAACGAATCGAAAAAAAAAAAAAAAATATTTTACATCTTTGGAGTCGAATATGGAACATTTATTGAAACATATTTTCGGTCTTTACGTAAACATCATTCTGAAGCAAACAACCCTTCGATATCTTAACTGGTTCGATTGTTATGGAAGAATAATCGAAAATAATTCACGTCTTTCACCCCCTTAATCAAAGACTATCGGAACGTCTTGAAGTCCTATGTTTTAAATTTGTATACACATGTAAGTGAAGTAAAATATACGACGATAGCCCATTAGGTTCAAGCTCTACAGACGATTATAAAAAAAAAAAACAGATTTTCCCCTATTTTACTCTTTGGGAGTCAAATTTCGAAAAATCAAAAAATCTCTTTTTGGATATTCACATCAGCATACTTTTGAAGTAAAAAGGAACTCTATGTCCCAAAGGGTTCGACAGATATCGATAATTAATCGACAACACATTTCAGGCCTTTTCACCTCGTTAAAGCCATTTTCGAAGGAAAAATAAACTTAAATTGGCTAATTTGATTTTTTTATGATTGACCCACTGAAGTAACAGTCACGACGATAGACCGTCGGGTTCGAACTACGTATGTAGACCATATAGGGCCTAGTGTATGCTAACATGCGGGGTTACTCGTGCGGGTGTGTACGTGCAAGTATTCATAGAATCTTTTGCAGGCACCTCAATATAGCTGAATTATAAGCACTATTTGACGCAACAATGTACTTTACAGTACATCTTTTTAATCTTCAAAATAAAAGTTCAAAGAACTTTCTTCTACGAAGTTTGTTATCTGGCCAGTTTTTTAGTTGACTTTTTCAGCAACTCGAAGGGCGTCCTATATTTACTGGTATATAAACGACACAAAGTATTAGAAATTAACTACAACGAAGAGACGTCTAAGCAATGTAATAAGCTAAGATCACAGCGTGAAATTAATGCTGACCCTAATTCTTCCTTGTTAGCATACTGCGACAAAGAAGTATATTCCCGTGCTAATGGCGGTAGTTTGCACTCTATCTCTCCGTGTAACCGGTTATATCGGTATTGTTCAGCTGACAGTAAATAATATTTCAAGTAACTCCCTTCCACTGCGGTATATTTATGTGTTCAGAAGCCTAGCACGTTATTACATGACTAAACATGGAGTAATATTAAGAACATTCTATCCTACATCCTTTATTCCTCCCAGACAGTAAACACATAGGCTTATTTCATGAGAGACGTTGTTCAGGGATCATTCGGCTTCTGTGCTTCTGTATGTACATAGTTTCGTTTTAACCTCTTCATTTTGAAGAACTGAATCAAATTGTTTCCTATCATTTACAGAAAACAATTAGCTCCGTTTTAACGCTGTACGTAATACGCTGATGCGCAGTATAGTAGATACGAGAAGCTAATAGTAATCTAGACTACATAACTAAGGAATAAGTACCGGGAGTCTTTGGCTGGTGATGACGATCGATGACTCTTTATTTATTTTTGTTAGTTCCTTTCTGTTTTAAGAACAATAAACGTGTTTTCTTCTCTTGTTCGTGTTCTTTCTCTCTTGTGTTTTGTGTCGTCACTACTGCGCCAGGAAAGCGTTTCCTACCAGGCATTGCTATGTTATGTCCCATCGTCTGTGTGTACTTTAACTCTGCTGAAAGTTTGTAAGCGCTGTACTGATACACCCTGTATAGGGTATACCTACCCTACTTCGTGATACTAAGACTTCGAACTTCAGTGGCAGAAATATGTTAAATATTTTAATAGCGATATTATTCGTGACACAATGGTCACTTATTGCCGAAACTACACACGCCTGCTGTCTGTTGGTAACCTAGCGAACTCTTTGTACAGAGCCTTACTAGTTTTGTGAAGCCAGCAACGTGGTTTATAGCGATATTAAGATATATCACGGTACACCGTTGGTTTATCTTATAGGGATACACGATTATCGCAAAAAATTCATGAATATTTATACAAAAACACTTTAGCTCAAGTTCACTTACATGGTTTGGGTGTCTGTTGAAAAAATTAAGGCTCTTTGTGTCGCAGTAACATAATTGTAGACCTCGGGATTAAATAATTATAACCCACATTACAAGACAGCCGATGTAAAAAATGAATATCCGCACATTTAAAATTAATACTTATTTACAAAATACGTAGGGAGTTTACTTTAAACCACATAGTAAACGGTAAATTAATTTAACACTTTTGTCCAGATTTGGCATACTTTATTTCACCAAAGCTGAAAACTACAGGAATGACGGTTATCATTATTTACTCCCGAGGTCTTCAATTCTAACCAGCCACTCTGAAAATAATTCGTAAATTTGCCACACGTGCGTGTAGGAGCGCTAAGAAAGTAGGTACGGTAGAATTGTTTCCCAGACATCCATGGTAGCACTCCTAAACTTTTTTTATAAAACAGTAAAATATATACTGAAGGTACCAGACTTGTATAGTAATAACTGTAAAAGTTTATTTGTGTTTGTTCAAATGGTCTCACGAATTGTCTCTATACAAACTGTCTCACGTAAAGTTACTGGGGTCACTCAAATAAAGTCACATTAAAGGGGGGAATGTTTGGTACAGTGATGATGCGGAAGCTTCCGCCGCGCAACTGCACCAAACATTTATATCAAAAGAAAAAAAAGTGGTTATAGCTCCTGATCGGTGAGCTAAGGGTCTCGGGTTCAATCCCCGGCCGCAGAGGTGAAATATAATGTTACCTCCCCGGGTTTCAAGACTGGATGTTGGGTTTGTTCCTTCATGCATATCCCTGCGAAAGGCAACAGCGAACCACCGCAGGCTCAACTTCATCTAACAGCTAGGGTCCCCTGTTTTTCGCGAAAAGAATTTTGCCTCACTTTGTTTCCGTGCCTTATGAGAATTTCTGCAGTTCTGCTTCGTGCTCGGTGATTGGATATTTTAACTCTCGCGAGCCTTGGAATTCTACCGGTAAATTACAGACGTTTGGTGTTGCGGCAACGTTATTGTAACTGGTTCAGTCTAATGAGATGCGGCTCTTCACATAGACACGCTGCCAATAACCGTGAAGCATAATTGCAGATGTGTACGTAAGACACTGAAACAAAGTGAGGCAAAATTCTTTTCGCGAAAACAGGCGTCACAGCCCTAGGCCGTCCGTTTCCAAATAAATTAATGGAAACTGAGTAAATAAAAAAAAAACATATTGGAAATACAGTTAGCATTAAAAGGAACTAGCGGTTTACGCTACAATACCGTTAATACACCAGGCACGTATTTTTCATCGCCGGAGCAACTTCAGAACATGGCGTGTATTGTGACTGTGTTGCAAGGTAAGCTGCGCTTGTTCTCAACTGTACTTGTTTACTTCCTCGAGAACATGTCATCCTCTCAGATGTAGTTATGCAGCGGACGTCAAACCTTGTGTATAATAGCTAACTCGTGAGTGGCCGCCGCCTAATACCCAGTTGTACAGTTGCTACTGGTTCCGTGCACCAATACTGTACAGTACTGAGCAAACACCAGCTCACCTTGCATATCCTCACCACGTGCCACTGGGTGGGAGGAACGGGAGATCCCCGTGAAAACCTGCATTCCAACGGCATCGTCCGGTACGAAATCCGGATCGATCCTGCAGGTAACCGAACCCGGATCGCCTTGATGGCAGGTGTGATCATCTACACAACGGGTAAATATCTGCCGTGCTGATTTCCCACACTCAACGTCGCTGCGCCGATCGTACAGGATGACTAACCGCGTATGAATGTGTTGTGTATTACTCACTTCCTATCGTCGACCGTCGCGCGTCCAAGGCTAAGGAGAAAGGGGTCGCGTTGTCGAAGCAGCCCCGTCGTTCTTTTCAAGCTGAATGACTAGCCGTGTCCAGCTAGAATGTCTGGAATGTACGCGGTGTTACTTACGCCTCTCAACTCCTACTTAGCAGTAGAAACATGCAAAATTCGCGTTATTTTCTGACAACTGACTAGACTCCAAGTGACTGTAGGCTCGTTCGACGTCTCTCGCTGGCCGATATTGTCGTGACTTGCCGCAGAGAATGCTTACAAGGTGGAGAGGCCAATCTCTGTAAAGACGTAACACACGTAAGTGACAACATACGAAAGTTCGTGGCCAATTGAATCGCAGATTATGTTCTGTTATGTATAGGAAAGTTAAGTTTAGTCTGCTACCAAATGATAACGTGAATTTTACATGTCGCTACTTATCAGTAACTACTATTTTCCCGCGCAAATGTCACCCAGAAGTTATATTTTCGAACACTCAATGTTTAGCCTAAAATACAGTCAAGTTTACCGAAGGATAAATTCGCTAGTTCACCGCCCTGTAGACTAACCTTTATGTGCATTTAAGTAGATATCAGCTGTTCATTGGCTGCTCTCTAAGACAGTGTGACCACGTGACTGTGTCTCCACTTTTTTACTGCTTTATTATTGACCAAGCACCCTTCAGGAAGTGTCAAATAAATCAAGAGCCAATTTCAAAATTACCACGAACTTAAGAGGGCCATGCACAGGATGTAATTTTCCGCGTTTGATGCGCGAAGACAGCGTAGCGATAAGGTTCAGCTTTCCACACTCGACGATAACAGCATCGCTTATATTCGCGGCTCGCCAAACTGGCGTGCAGAGTTTTCACACTACTCTATTTCTTATGGCACTTAAAGCGGCGACCGTTCAATTTTATTTGTGGAAAGTTTGTAGTCGAGTCCAATGCATGCTTCCAGCGTCGTGGTTTACGAATCCAGGTTGTATTTTACCAGTTAAAGCTGTCTAAAAAAAGCCGTTGTTAGCAATTTCAAACGGCCCCCAAAACGTGCTTCTAATAAGCATGTTGCAGATTTGAAATGATAGAAGCCTAGTTTTGACCCTATGTTCTTTTCGTATGTAAACATATTGTGAATAAGTTTAGTTGTTTCGCGTGGATAAGAATAGACGCGGCACGCTACAACCTGTTCATGCTTCAGGTGCATAAGTCTCTTAACAGTTGTTTGAATTCTAGCTTGTGCCTAACATAAATCGTGAATGTCTCAGGTCCTAATCTGTAGTGTATTGTTTTATTTTTCGCTTTTATGACATTCTGAGAAGAAAAATGTGCAATACGTGAGTATTACCTTGTGCTATAACACAAGTATTGCACTTGAACTTTTAACGAATATTTTAGGCCGCCATCAGTCCAGGAAATTAAGAATATATATATATATATATATATATATATATATATATATATATATATATATATACACACACATATATATATAAAGTGCTGCACAGATTTCGGCCTAACTACGCGTTAAACTTTCAACTGCGATGCTCGTACTGTAGTGCAAGGTAAATAGAATTCACACAATTAGCGCAAATTTCACATTTTTCTTCTGAGAATAAAAAAAAAAACGAAAAATATAATAGCCTAATGATGCCCAGTTAAATACTTAAGATAATCTAAAGAACTTGCCATATTTAGGTAAATGTCATCGCGTAGAGAAATATAATTATGAATGTATAACTTTACCCAATACTATTCAAATTTTAGCCATTACTAGAGGCACGCAAATTTCGCAGATACATCCCAGGTCAGGTTGAACGCCAAAATGTATACTTTATAATCACGTGTGTGTTTAGCTGGCGGCTGTCACGAAATGCATTTGACTACTGCAAGCCAGTAGTAAATAAGGAAATAATTCATAGAGCTATCGCTTGTAATGTTGTAAGCCAATGAATAATCTACTGTATCCTGAGCGTGTACAGGACTGAGCAATCTAGGCTACTGCCAGATGAATTCGCGAAATTGACGTACCTCTAGCCATTACGCCTGGTAACTTTCAGATATTTCGTATTTTAAATTTGATGAGACAAAGAATTTGTTTTAGTACTATAAAAAAGTCAGTAACGATTACAGATATTTCAAGAAGTACGTCATATAAATTATCATAATTGCTCACGCGAGCAAATTTTTACTAGTGGTAAACCGTAAGCAGTATAATTATGATTTATTCATGTAATGCAAATTTAGATAATGTAAATATTTTTGTATGATAAAAAGTCAAAAACAAAATCTACTATCTAAAAGTTATTTTGAAAATACATAAAAATATTAACATTTTCCTTGCACGTTAACTTATGAAATTATGTCTAGAAACCTGCTTCATTTTACTTCCAGATTAAACAAAGGCGTAAGTAGATGCTAATAAAATAATAATAACATAAATTTTGGTTCCAGTAACACGGCAACCTTGCAAGGACCTCCTCTCCACTACTTCAGCCAACTTTCTTAAACTTCACCATGTGTATGTTACGAATACCAGCATACGAGCGAAGTGTTTCCTACATATACAACTATGAAAATGTTTATAAAATGCGATATCAAACGAGGCTATTTTCTATATATTTGCGTTAAAAAGGACAAAGTGAATTTTCCCTAAAAAGGTATACGTCTTCTTTAGCGCTACATTAAACATAGAATTAATAAAATAGTAAGTTGCTAAATAAACAAAAGCGACTCGCAGTAGAAGGTTGCGTAACGATTTCCTGCAGAAACTTGTTTACTCATCTTGCTTTGAAACATGTGGAACTGGATTTGTATGGAATGTTAAGAGAGACAACAAGGAGAGCCAACAGTTTATTTTGAATCGAGTAACAAGCCTCCATACTGAGAAACAGGTTTCAACAGGCAGACGCATCGTGAACTTGAATAATATGGTATCAGAGCAAGTTAATTTGATTTACTTCCTCTCTGCAAGCTGTAATGGGTTCATCTGTTTCTAACTGACTTTGACTGTGAACACAAGTTACTTTTCATCTAAAATATATATATATATATATATATATATATATATATATATATATATATATATAT
>PNEQ01060346.1:5995-22277 GCA_003012365.1 Medauroidea extradentata | reverse complement strand
TTAGTGAGAAAAAAATTACTGTAATTGGTTTCGTAAGTTTTAAATTATTTCACGTATGGCATGGTAAATTAGGTCTACATTTTCAAGCGGAGTTTCTCTTTGATTACAGTCTCGAATGGCTACTTGCCATGTAGTGTAATACAGCACAAATTTAATTTACTGTACAAATATATAAACTTTTTTCTAACCCCTTTCAAATAATATCTATCGGATACCGGTAAAACAAATTGTGTACTTTCGGTTCGGCTAGGCCTCGCTCTTTAGTTTTGCAGTGGTTTCGAAAATACTTTTTTTTTTAACGCAAATTAATACATAGACTAGGCCTATATCAAAAATTAATTCTTACAGTTTTAAAAATTATTTATCATCGTTTGTATCTTAATTTTTCTGTTGCAATACACTAAACAGATTTTCAGATTTTTGCCACTGAAATATCACGTACTTTGTTGTCAAAATAAGACAAAATGGAGCAAAAAAATTTTTTTGCTAGCAAACGATACATAATTTTTAAAAACTGTCTGGCAAAGTTGTGTATGCAATGACTGTACACAGTCTCAAATTTTATCAAAGCAATTGGTTAAAAAATATTCTAGTTATTTGCAATTGTTTGAAATAAATGAAATATCATGGCCTTAATGTGATATGTTATCGTTTTTAGCATTATTGATTTCAAGAAAAACACTAATTTCGTAAAAAAAAATAGCTAGCAATTTTTTTAAATATCGGTCGTAATATAGTTTAACCCTAATGACGTTTTCTTAAACAAATTTCCAGGTTAACGGTTTTACCAGTATAAATTGAAAAAAAAAACTGTCCAAATCCGTTTTTGTGTTGAGGGCGCGTACGTTTTACCTTTGGGAGGGCTGAGGATAATAGTGATAAATTGTATTTCCTGCTGTCCCAGAATTTCCTCGATAACCAAAGATTATAGAGTCACATGCTGTAGTACCTATAAATAATTACGACAGCAAGAAGTACATCGTAGACATTAACACTGATGAGAGACTTTGACGCACGAGTAAGACACACGTTTTAAACCACGTGTCACAGTCAACACCATGTTAAATAAATGTATTACAAGTTAATACTTGCGGTAATTGAAGCTAATCCACATTTCCCATTTTATTTGACACAATATTACTTACTACTTAAAAGACTGTGTATTTATAACTATCAAATAGTTTTTGGCCTTCGGAAAAGAAACAATAGGGTCACGTCGCAACTCCTTCATAATTATCATTGAGTTGTTAGGCCAAAGGACATTATCTATTTTAAATCGAGACCTATTGCGCAACTCTTTTGCGTGAGTGGTATAAAATTACACCATTAATATGTTTATTTTAGATTTCCGCATCCATTCACTTAACTATAGTGCTGTACAGCACTCAGCGTATCTATTAGAAGTATCATCTTTGGCCGATGTGCGAATACCACGTACTGTTTCTTGACGATATTATTCATTGTCTGTGTTATAGCCCTAGTGATTCCACTTTGAAAATCGCCAGTTGGAGGGACCATGTGGTAAATATATTGTCTACCGTAATCTTTCCCGAATACGTCGACACAGCTGACAATTCCCTTGGCACCTCAAATGACTGATGGACTATCGTCCCAGACTAGATGAAAGAGTTCTTATAACTTGCAAGACCGCTATATATATATATATATATATATATATATATATATATATATATATATATATACACACATACACATATGCACACATATATATGCACACATATATACACACATACATACATTCATGAAAACACACTTTTTTGTTGTTCTCGATGCCACATTAACATATAGACAAAGTGAATAACAACCAGCCAAATATATTTTAACGAGTAATAAGTTACTTGAACTCATAAAATGTAGCTTTTCCAGGTTTAGTGGTAGACAGCAAATTTTTTATTTTTTTATTTATTTATTTATTTTTTTTTTTTTTAGGTTTAAAGAAAATATGGAGCATGTCTCCTTATGCGTCGTTCGGGATAAAGTGAGCATTAAAAATTTTACCTTTGAATAATATAACTAGCCATTACTGCATATAATTTAACATTAAGAATAGTTTCCTTACTGCTTGTATGGTTGGCAACGAACTGCAGTAGTTCCGTATATTTTCCTACTTAAATACAACAATATTGAAATAGAATCAACTGGAATCGACACATAATTGACTTTTTTTAAAATAAAACTATAAAGGTTCCTACCGACTAAACATTTTATCTTACACGCGCAAACACCAAGTGATGGCTCCAAAGAAGTTAAATATTTTCCATCGTTAGCCGTTACGCGCGGAAATTTACGAATTGGCTGAAAATATAAATTTTGCATGGCTTTTTTGAGTGCTCACTTTATCCCGAACCCCGTGTAGGCCTACCTGGCTACACTCTACCGCTCCAAAGACTTGTGATTATTAATACTTGTCCAACACTTTCCATTTACCTTCTGGAAACACACAACAAGATAAACCCTCAATTCTGTTACATATTCAGAAGCAAATGTTCAATTAAGTTCGAACTCATAGAGTATATTGTAACGGGTCAAATTTAGGTGACTTAAATGAACAGGGGCATACTCTATAATTCGGTGCATTCACCAACTTAGTAACACGTAAATATTTACTACTAGTGATGCTCGGCGATTTCACCATAATGGTAAGGGGGTAAAATTAGTAAACAAGAAATATATCCAATTAAATAAAATACCTAGTACCGGAATACTTACAGTAGACTACTTACCTTGACGCACAGGGGGCTACACCACGTGCGTTTTTGTTTTATTTCTAGTAAATTTATTACGGAAAAATGGGCATAGCACGAAATCCCATATGAAACATCAATACTGGAATACTCTGTTATACGCGCGTCAAGCAAATAAGCTGAGGTAGAGCTACTCACACTAGTTATAGCGAGACAGTATACCAAGAACGTTTCAGGAGCAATGGTTGTTTTAAAACTCTATTTAGATTTTCTTTCAACTTTATACTTTAGAACCAAAAAATCAGTTATACCTTCTCTTGACTTATACTGGCTGACAACCCTAATTTTCAAATTAAGATTCTTATGACTAGTGAATAGGAATGCTTATACCATAATATAAATAATTGTATATGGACTACAACTTCGGTTCGCACAATATAAGCGTATGTGACAACTATTTGGCATTTGGCATGCCAGTCAGTGTGTTTATGCGTGTTAATTATGGTCCAGGTGCTAGTCAATTTGTATACATCTTTGTTGGTATTATTTCTTGATGCTTAAATGTATATAAATATTTATTTATATATGGATATATAATATTCTTTTACTCATTTTGTCTGTAATTTTTTTGTGGTGCTTTAAAAATTTACAAAACTTTCTTTGTATGTGGTTGTATGTGATAGTTCTGCTATTGCTTATCTGGGTTTCTCGTTCTTTAAATCTGAGAAATGTTCCTTGATCCTGTTCTTGACTTCCAGCTGTCTGGCCTAAGTAGACTAGTACATATGTATATGTTACTTCATAGATGTCAGCCAGTTGTGCTTGTGCTTGGTCCTTGTGTAGACAGAAGTATAATTTTTTTTCCTTTGAATGTTTTGTATTACAAATTTCAATGTTTCTTCACGATTCGTGATACGAGAGGTCAGTGATTCATTGAACACAAGGCAGTACAGCTATTGTATTATAACTGTCAAGTGTTCTTGTAGATAGGCTTTTGTTTATGCTTTTTGGTAATATTTTTTGCATCGGTTGAAGGTTAGGGCAGTAGTCGATTAGTCGGAGAAATCGAATTCTTCACACACTTTTTTCTTTGTTTATATGATTGGTAATGGTTGCCTTCTTCAAAGTGAAAGGCAGCATATGTATCTATAATCATGAGTGGGTTTCCGGTACACACTATGTCCCTTATTTCCATAGTGAACTTTATGTTTGAATGTACGTTTTTAAGGCACTAAAAATTTCGAAATGCTTCTTACCATGACTCTATGTGACATAACTGACCAACATCTTATGCTTTACTTCTGTAGTGAATGTACACTCGGTGACTAATTCTTTTGTTTTCATCTAGATCTGTCTGATTGGGTTGCGAATGGTTGACAACTTGGTATGATAAGAAAGTATGTTGGACTGTTTTTAGTAACTGTGGCGTACCTCTTGTGAGCTTTCAAATGCAAATACTTTTGTCCTTTAATTGATCTCTCACTCTCTTTTGCTCTCTCTCTCTCCCCTCTACGAGAGCTGCCTTTTCTCCTCTTGAGATGTTAGAGATAGGAGGCTTGGCTTTCTTCAGGTGGTGAATTCCTGTCAGTCTATAGGAAGAGAACGTTTTCATCTGTCTCACAGTTAATTATCTAAACTAAAGATGCCTGCTGCAATGTAAGGCGATACGTCGCCGTCGTCTCTTACTACCACTTCAATAAAGTAAAAGCTAAAATGGCAGCAAACGTCTTAAATCATCTTTGCTGAGGAAACAACCAAATGCTAGCCGGAGTTACTGAACTTATACCGTGATAAGGCTCGAAACGCGCATGCTTACAGGCTGAAGTCTAGTACATTTCTCGTGCTGTGTTTGGATGAGACTCTTCCATTACTGTTGAGAAAGATTTTTTTTGCAATGCGTGTTATATTTTAGAATTAATTCATGGTAATATACAGAAGCTCGTGTAGTGACTGTAGTGACGTAAATATTCGACTACTGCTTGGCTGTTCAACATCTCGCCAAGTGCCAACACCAGCTGCTCCGAGTGACGTCACCTGCTCCTCAACGAGACGATGCCGTCTGATCTCAAGTGGCGTGACGCTATGCTTCTCGATGAGGCGACACTTCATGCCTTGCGCCGCCCGACATCGCCCTCCCATATTTCGCTTCTCACGCAAGCGCGTATACATGCTAAATATTTTCACAAAACTTGCCAACTTCAATTAAATTATTTTACTAATGGACAAGCTGTATATTGAACCGATTGGGCACTTTCACGTGACTAATCTTAGGGTCAAACTATTTGGGGATGTAAGGTTAAAATTCAACGAGGTAGTAGCACACTAAATATTAACAAATTTTCATTTAAGTATTTTGCTGTTCCTTGTTCAGATTTATTCCCGTCCTCTTTACTATGATTTAAATGTTACAGGTGGGTACAACACAGAAGTACGTTCTCACGCAAACGCAGTACCTGATAATTAATTTACGTGTAATGTATAAATTTAGCTACTTGTACAAGTTTTATTCTACAAACTGGTGCTGGATCTCTCATGGACTAACATTAGTGAGCGGGCATAACTTCTACAAACAAACGTACGTTTGCAAGTGTTCAAGAATGTTTGCGTGAAGCTTGAGCAGACAACATGCCAAGAGCGATAAAGCTAAGCAAAGAAGCAGGGCATCTAAATAAACAAAGGTACAGCAGGCCCAGACGCCTCCTTCCTCTGTACTGAAGGCTAGCACCGGCCTACTAAAAAATGTTAACTAGCTTTCATGATAATTTCACAATTCAATCGACCTTCACGTTACAGAATTCACCGACTAACACATTACTTTTTTTTTTTTAGCTGATGCAACACGACCGGCTTTTCGATGGCCTTGTTTACTAAAACCTTAAAATTGTTTTGGTTAGATAACAGCATGTAAACATTTTCTTTTGAACGTTATAGTGACGTAAGTTTTCGTATGTGTAGGGATCCCTATTGTTGGTGAAATTATTTGTGCACCAGTTGTTTCAATGCCTTATGTGCAGATCTGCAGAATGGTCAGTGACTGGATATTTTTACCTCATGTCTAGAGATGATGGTCTGTCGCGGGAAAACTTGACTGTCTGCTGGTTTTTAACGTACTTTCAGCTTAATAAAACATTACTGGCTTTCGAGTGTACATGGAGCTGTTGGCCTATTTGACTGAGCCAATAAGAATCCCGGTATTGTAATATTTGATGCCTGCTGTTTATCTGCAGAGAGCTACGTTGTGGCAGACGTATATCACCCAACCGCACATGTTGCTAGAAGCTGCAGTGCTTTCAAGGGTATGTTGGCATAAATTACCATCATCTCTACTCGTGCCTTAACGTTTTACTGCAAATAACAGACGTGTGGTGCTGGTTCAGTCAAATGACTCTATGCCAATAACAACGAAGCAGAACTGCAAATGAGCCACGTAAGGCATTGATACAGGTTGATGCAGAAAACTTTTCAGGAAAGTCAGAGGTCCCTAGTTATTGGTAGAGATGATGGTATACCGCGAAAATGTTTTGTGCCAACATACCCTTGAAAACACTGTAGTTTCTTGCGACATATATGATTGGGTGATATGCGTCTGAAACAACGAAGCTGTCTGCAGACCAATAACAGGCATTAAATATTACAATAGAGGGATTTTTATTGGCTCAGTCAAATAGGGCAACAGCTCCACGTACAAGCTAAACTTCTGGTAAGCTGAACGAACGTTGAAACCCAGTAGACCGTCAAGTTTTCCCGCGATAAACCATCATCTCTAGTTACTGGGTATACTTCGGAGTCCGCATGCAACAGGATAGGAGTATCTGTGATGGGCGGCGACGGATTGACGTGGGGGCAGATCAGCGGTAAACGAGGCGCGGTTTAAAGATAAGTGAGAAAAGTACGATTGTGGAAGTGCCGGATGTTGATCAGACTGCGACCCACCTGTGGGGACGAAGTCAAGGTAAGGTTAGAGAGAGATGTAACGTTACACTGAGTAGGCCTACTGTTGTATGTGCCACGCTTCTGCTAAAATAAGGACAATAATACAATTTACCCGTCGGAACTACACTGTTAGAAAAATTTTCTGTACAGTTACGGAAAAGTACAGGCAAAACAATTATCCAGAAATCTTCGTAAAAGAACGGACACTCAGTTTTTCATTATAACGGAATCCTCCGTAAAATTACGGACAATTCGTTTTCCTCACAGAAATTTAATATCTTAAAATAATTGGCACTCAATTTTCCAGAAATACGAATTACTATAGTTTGCTTTTCTGGGGATCTTGACATACTATTTAGTAACTAGAAAAATATCTAGAATTTGCCGGGATTCGAATCCACGACCCAACGATTCACAGGCAGACGCTCTAACCATTATATCACAGTGACAAGATCGTTAGTGAAAGATTTCCATGCAGTGGTAAGAGACCAACTTTATAAGAGACAAGTTTTGGTTTTGACGTCCTGATTTTACAGAACTTCATTAGTATCATTATGAGAAAGGATTTTACTCTATAGAAATAAATACCCACTGGCGTGAAACGCAGAGAAATGTACGATTTTTTTTTCAGCTGTGATAAGTTCCACTGCAGGATAGGTGAAGCGAGGAGAACAGGAAATGTGTGTGGCCTCTTCGGAACCCTTCAGTCACTTACTGGGCTGTTCGGCCCTTTGCCCATACGCGATACGTGTCCTTGGCTGTATTGCTCGTCGCTCCGTATCTCTTTTCTTCGCGGCAAAGTGTGGACAACCAGGAAGCAGCGCTTCATTTCTATTATCTTAGCTTGTCTTGCCTTGTCATGCCAGTGTGCATGCACATTAACTCTAGGAGTCACAGTAATCATTAATACCAGCATTTTTTAAAGAAACATAATAAAATATCCTTAAAAATTGTAGAAACATATTTCCATGAATTTATGCACAGTTACGGTCAAACACACGTAAACTGGTAATACGGATAAACTACCGTAAACAAAATATATTAGAAGCAACTTCCGTATAGTTACAGTACTTTTCTGTAAATATTCCCGTGAATTTACGGAATTTTTTTACAGCGTATCGACACTCTTCCTACAACAATTAAAATATTACCAACAACTGGATTGCATAGCTCTCCGTATTTTAAAAGCAACATGGCTGCGTAAACAATTAATATTCCTCAGTGTAATATTTTTGTGATGTAAGGCATTTTCAGTGCGTGAAGTAATGTGCAAAGTGAGTATTACTATGAACACTTATAAATCATGTTACTGTGTTCATATATATATATATATATATATATATATATATATATATATATATATATATATATATATATATATAATGAAAATATCAAACGGTGAGCGACATGAAATAATAGAACTCTTTTTGTTATGGCGTTACATACAGGTTATAATGTTAAATAAATTAATAAATACAATTTAGCAATTATATTTATTTTATTAAAACTCTCCACGTGTATCCAAGCCTGGATTCGTCCAGAGAAGATTTGTCACAAGAACAGCATCGCACTAAGACGTAATTAGATTTATATCAGTTTCTCAACTAATTTTGTAAGCGGATTAATTTCTCTAAACAAAGACAGAACGATTAAAATTCTGACTTAAAAATCTTACACAATACATACAGGTTTTTTCCTCCATATAAATGGCGTCACTTGTAAGTTGCAGCGTTAACAATTTAAGTAATGCCCAGACCAAATATAAAACAATAAATGTTTTATATTCAACTGCATGAAGAAAAGAGCTTCCCCAAAGGCGCTTACAAAATCTCTCGAAGCTAATTCTGGGTAGAGTAAAATTACAACGCGAGTCGTTTAAAAAGTGGTCCAAGTGAAGTTCGCGTGAGTCCGACAACTGAACCAATCTAATAGTTCGGATGCGGTGGATCACAACATGGGTCACCTCTGGAGATCCGGTGTCCTGGTTGCTTGACTGGAATAACGTGGCCAACTCTGTCGGGTTAATTTTCGTAAACACTTCAAGCAAAGCAAATGCGTGCGCAGGATTTCGTGTCAATGTGAGGGGATACAACACTAAACAAAGTAATTCAGCAACAATCAAAATAACCAAAATATTAGTCAGAATACACAAGTAAATCTCCAATTTTACATTACAATACGTTACAATTACAGAACACAATGGTAACAGTGGCGTAGCGTGGAGTGTTTTGAGTGTGCGATTCTAAGCAATTACTGCACACAACACAATTAGACTGGTAGAAGCAGGGGCAGTCCACAGACAACAGCGTAGAAGAGGTAAGACACGAATTCTCCAGTAATACAGTTAAGTCTCTGCTACACAATTGCCTGGAGCTCAAAGCGTATAGTCAGTGCTAATATCGCACATCTTGGAACACAACCACGCTACGCCACTGGATCATAATTTACTTTATCTAGATCCAAGGATTTTTACATGTGGGAATCGTGCCGTTGATCGGTGGGTTTACTCGGGGATATCCCGTTTCCCCCGTCCCTTCATTCCAGTGCTGCTCCATACTCATATCATGTCACCCCTCCCTCACCCTGGTTGAAGGCCTAGCTGTTAACGCGCCGCCTACCACGCACTTAAAATGCGCTGGAGTATGTTTCTAAACAGGCAATTTTGGTAACTATGCCATATGCGCACATAGTGGCAACGTACGAAAATAAAACACACTTCGGGCAAGCTCTGAATGTCATTTTGAAGACACTATGCTCATTAAAAATACAGTTTTTAAGCCTTTAAACGCAGCTAAAAACAGCATTTTCAGTCTGCCGTACTACAAAATGTACTAACCGGATGTATGTGAAACTCAAATACTATAGACGTGCATTGAACTTCGCTACAGACTTTCAAACAATACAATTAAATGGTCACAGTTTCAAGTCCCGTAGTAAAAATGTATCGGCAGGAATATAGGGTGGGGTGAGGACCACCGCAGAAGTGTCCCAAGGGAGGGACGAGGGGCGTATTGACTCATCAAGCAGGGTGGGAACGCAGGCTGTTAGGAGCAGCCCCTATGGGGCGACGCAGGTCGTTTGTACCCGACACTCGGCGGCGGGCGACGTGTAATTTACGATGCCCTCCCGTAGCCCTGGCACGACCGTCCTTCTGTTCCCTGGCATTGGCCACGGCTCTGCTGAATGGGCAGGCTAGTCCCGCGGGGCATTGCCGCTCATGACGACCTACCTTCATTCATCCTGTGTGGCACCTGCTGCTGTCACCCCGCGGGGACCAGGTACCCTGCCTGGCCGTCAGCCCTCACCTCCCTCCTGTCATACCTTGCCCTCTTACCTTGTTGCTGCAGCGAGCGTTGCACAGGTTTGCTACACAGCACGGGATTTGTATACTGTCCGTGACAGAACAGAGCGGTCCTGGACATAGGAGAGATGGAGCTGGACTGACGTTGGAGAATTACTGGGGAAACTGGTTTAAGTAACAGTCGTTTATTAATACTTAAACAGTGAAGTAGTCATTCGCGCGAGCATCAACACCATGTTATAACGTTAAAGAATCGATCGCCGCATAACTTCCAGGGCCGCCCGTTTCTGTCATGCATACGTGGTTCGCAATCACATCAGCGCTTTTGAAGACTAAACTGTTAAAAAAAGCTTATTGTGACCTCAGTCGCTAACATTGGCGTATCGTGGTCGTGTTCCAAGGCATGCAATATAAGCTCCGACTATACGCTTTGAGCACGTGGACTCGATGTGCCTACCTACCACATCCAGTAAACATGTGTTGTGTAGACCGAGGTATATTATTGGAGTATATGTTCCTTGCCTCTTGTACACTGCTGGAAGAATGGAGTACCTGCTCCTGCAAGTCTAATGGTCCCACAGACAACTCAGTGTTAGTATAGTCACTGCTTAGCACCGCATGTCTTGGATCACTACCACGATACGCCACTGGTGGCTAACTCTTTGGTACTTCACAATAAATACAGTTTGATGATTACTTACGTTGCTTCGTTTGTATTCAAATGTGGCAGGAAAATATACAATATTTTATCAGGAAGAAGTAACAAGTGTTTTAAAAGTGATCACTTCATCCTGACCCTCCCATATAAAGCGTTATTTACAGGAATTTGAAAAATCCGTGTTTTCGTTTGCCCACAAGTCACTTTCCTAGACTTATTTGACACCTCTAGGAGGGCATTGAGCCAGTAATGACCAATCACGAGGTATCACTGGGATCCATATTTTTGGTGAAATGTTTTCTGCGTCAGTTTGTTTTGTTCAAGTTCTCTTATGTGCACATCAGTGGCTTTGCTTAGTAGTGAGTGGTTAGGTATTTCCAACTCTCATTACGTCTGAATGTTTTACTGTAAATCAAAGACGTGTGGTATCGCAGTAACCTTATTATGATAGGTAAAGTCATATGAGAAACGTCTTCCCACGAAGGAATTCTATCAATAATAGTTGAGCAGAACTACAGGTGTGCACATGAAGCATTCAAACAAGTTGCTGCAGTTTTATTATCGCGATAGTAAGTGGTTCATATAGTTATCACTGTGTTAGCGAACATCCAGTGAGCAGCTACGTAAACCACAAGGTCAGTGAAGCGTTAATTTTTCCAGTCTCTCGTTATTTATCTCAGGAATAAAAGTTGAATATTTGCCACGTTATACATTAGTATTAACTTGACCGAGGTTAATTTATCGTTATTTATTTATTAATTTATTTACTTTACTTTAGAAGGTTTATTAACGTCCCCCGGTTGTATGCACTTTTCATGCTTAGCCAGGGCCGGCTTAAACTATCTAAACCTAAGTAAACGACACAAACATCCATGGTCGTACCGGGACTCGAACCCAGGACCTCTCGCACTGTAGGCCGGCATGCTATCTACCACGCTACAGAGGCTGGCTATCGTTATTCGTGTGTTCTCATTTGATTGGTCCAATAACAATCTTGGTTTACCAATTCTTAACGTTTCCCAGTCCTGTACACCCAAGCTAGTAGCATG
This sequence comes from Medauroidea extradentata, assembly GCA_003012365.1. Lineage (NCBI taxonomy): Eukaryota > Metazoa > Arthropoda > Insecta > Phasmatodea > Phasmatidae > Medauroidea > Medauroidea extradentata. Next base: position 10,631 of record PNEQ01060346.1, on the reverse strand, counting down.
CGATAGCCTCACGCATTATTTACTGTTTATGACCGGCTGCTGTCATCAACGTTGTGTCAAAACAGACGTCGTCCAGTCGCAGGAGTGGTCATGTGTACTTACGTAACATGACGTAGAGCTTACCCGCGTAACTCACGTGGTCAGTGAACCCACGTATATTTCCGGTCTCTAACAAAATGCAATTCCGGTAGGACATCACCCAAGCATATATAAAAATGTGAACCAGAACCAATTCCTTAAAAGATATCACCAGTGTCTACTGTATTTGAGTCAGCAATCGTCAAGAAAGTAGGCAATTTGTGTGCTGTTGCGACCAGACAAGTTGCTCACATTTTTACTACAGACGAGATATACACAGAGCTATTGAATTTTTGGTGAAAAAAATTTTGCACCAATTTGTTTCATTGTTATTTGCGCACATCTGCAGCTATTCCTCGTGGTCAATGATGGATATCACATACGTGTGATGTCCAGTAACATTATTCTTACTGGCACAGTCAAATGAGCGACGTCTCTACACAAATTAATGCTAGCCAATAACCATGAAGCTGTGCTGCAGACATTGGAACAAGTTGTTGCAAAACTATTTACGCAAAAAAAAAAAAACGACGAAGTGAAGCAATCTACTTGTTACATGATACAGATCTGTTACTGCTTCTGTCGTCAGAAATTATTTTTAATACTTCTCTGGACCAAACCAAACGAAGGCCCGGCCAACCCTATGCCTATAGGCCAACACCAGCTCACCACTTCATTTTGAATGGCCCATCAAAATCTGGAAGATTTTCGCTATATTTAAATGTTATTTACACAGACAGTAAAAATATTGAACTAATAATTGAATATTTGAAAATGCTCCTTTTATAAATACTGTGGAGGCAGTGTTCGAACTTCAAGTGAATAATGAACTGAGAATACACCGCAAATAAATATTTAGCAGTGGCTGCTCGGGTAGGGCACAAGTTGCAGAGAACTGTATAGTGTTGTGTGCTAGTTGACACTACAGTCACTGACACACTGGTCTGTAGGAGCCACTTATTACTGTCTGGTCATAACACAATAAGTAGCCAGTAGATATTTCATTGTCATTGGTATACGGCGGCTCATGCACAGGAGTGTACAGTTCTCAACAACTTGTGTCCTCCCTGCCAACAACCCTCGAGCAGCCACTAATATCTAGTGAAGTAACTGTCTGTTATAACGTAATAAATTATATAAATGTTGAGTTCATGAAAAGTAGTCAATGTGAAAGTTATATACCTTGTCTGTGACATTATTTAGTTCAACTTTTGGGAAAAGCTATGAAAAAGTTGGCCGCTCCTGGCGTACGTGCTGTATCTTTGGAGGTGTAGACGTAGTACGTATGTAACGTATTATTTTTGCATTTTAAAAGTCAATTTATTGTTTCAAATATTTTTATATTTGTACGAGATATTGTTTGTTTTGTAGACATACATCGTGACTATATTATACAGTATCGCAAAATTTTTGGCTTTCATTTTTATTTATAATTTATAGATGTTAATAACAACTCAAGCATTATTTTGCAAGATTTGTGTTGGTTGTGCATGGTCTCCAGCTTATCAGACCTCTGTGGCGTTGTAGACAGACGTATGCCTGCCCGAAACATGTTCATCGAAGTAGCAGCGCCCCGATAAACGCTAGCTAGCCACGTAGCAACAGGAGGAAAAGAAAAAAACTGTTAAAAAATCACGTTTGCCCCTTAATGTTAGGCTATTTTGAAAGCATCGCGTTTCACACGTGGTGATTTTTTTTCCCGCTCCAGCCACGCTTCTGTTTTTCCTCCCTCTCCTCTTACTGGCCCCCCCTAGGCCAAGCCGCGCCGCGCCGCCGCCGGATGCAAATGAAACAGTTCTTTCCAAACAATCTGTTAAATTAGCCGAGCCGTTTTACTGGTCATGTCTGCAGCGCGAGATGCCGGAGGCTGGGCACCGCTCTCCCCTTTCGGCCCTTCCCCGCTCCCTACCCAAGCATCATCCACTCTTCTTTGTAGACGGGGGGAGTGGGGCCTCCTGCCGGAGTCTGTTACCTGGGGACCGGTCCTGCCGTGGGGTGGCGTGGACTCCGGGCGATAGCTCCGGGGCAGGTACGCTCCCAGCATCATTACTCTGGACCACCGCCGCCTAAATGACGCTATACAACTAAATCTTTACTATTTGACTTTACGATAGCTCTCAATACATGGCTTCTTATGGAGGCGTACACAATGGCGCCGGCATAGCTAAATATCAAACAGTCTTGATTTTACGTTTCCGATGAACTGAAAGTCGAAGTCAAAGTCAAGCAGAGAACTCGCTGTTATGCATGTAACTAGCATTTATTTTTGCAGTGCTGGGATTTCATGTAAATGTAGCTGGTGTGTCTTAAATGTACTCGGAAAATCTTGTAAATAGCTTTAGGAAAATACTCATAAATTGAACCGTAAGTTCAGTCAGTTATGGCGTAGGTTTTTCTTAGATAGAAAAATGATATGAAAAATATTTTAATAGTTGGGATTATTTTCGAAAAATTAATGTTATACGCTTTCATGGCAAATATATAATGATTAGAGACGATGGTATATCGCGATAATTTTTTGTGCCAACATAACCTTGAAAACACTATAGTTTCTTGCAACACGTGTGATTGTGTGACACAGGTCGGTCACAACGTAACTGGCTGCAGACCAACAACAGGCACCAAATATTACAATAGCGGAATTCTTATTGGCTTAGTCAAATAGGATAACAGCTTTACGTACAAGCGAAAGCCAGTAATCTTCTGGCAAGCTGAACGTACGTTGAAATCCAGCAAACAGTCAAGTTTTCCCGCGATAAACCATTATTTCTAATAATGATTTGTTGCACAATGTTTTCGTTTTAAAAAATTCTCAATTGTTTTTCAGCTGACATTTCTTTAACTTTGCGTTTATATTGTGTATTGGTGAAATACTTTAAGTAACGGAAACGTCAAATCAATTGAGTAAAGCGTAGAGGCACGAATATTTCGCGTGTTAATCTGGCAACAGCCTGGACTTCTCAGACTTATACACGCACTGACCAAAGTCAAATATCCGTTGGCTTCTAACAGTACCACGTGTTATTACCAGGACTTGTTTCCTTATTTATCACTGGCTTGCAGTCGTCAAAGATCTGTTAAAAGAGGCGTCGTCTAATCACAGAAAGAGTAGTGAAGTATACAATGTTAGTATTTAATCTGACCTAGAATCAATACGCGAAATAATCTTGCCTTAAAAAGCGACCGCATCCGTCTTGCCAGCCCCTGGCCTCTTTGATTACAAGCTTATCACGTGGCCGTAGATTAACGAACGATATGGGTAGAGTGACAGCTTTTTGGCATTAAGAATACTACACAAACTTGTTTCAGCCAGTATCTTACGTACACGTCTTTGCTTCATGGTTATCGAATAGCATGAATTTGTGCAGACGTGTCGTTCATTTAACTGTGCCTATCACTACAATGTTACTGTGGTACCACACGTCTGTGATTTGCGGCTGGAATCCCTATACGCTGAGAATTTACATCCGATCAATAACTGACTCCGAAGTATTGCTGCTGATGTGCACACAAAGCATTGAAGCAATGTTTTTCACCTAAATCATGTCGCTACACGTATATCTCGTGTGCATGACTGTATACTACATTGTCACTGATAATCGATTGAAACGGATTCTTGTCGCATTTCGTCACTACCCTTTGATCGTACTGGTACGTTGTCAATAGGGACTGGAAATTTTCTGGAAAATATTTTTGCACCTGCTTGTTCCTGAAACTTAGGCGCTCACCTGCAGCTCTGCTTTACGGTCAGTGATTACTGATTAGTGAGCAGCAAAATTAAAGTTATTGCTTGGCGACAGACTAGACTTCAATACCCTGTATATATCATAACGCAATCTGCGATTAGTAGAGCCACGATTTTATGGCGAAAAGATTTTTGCAACATTTGGTTCCAATGCGTCGTGTGCAAATCTGCTGCTCTGCTACATCGTCTGTGATTGGATGATTTTACTCTCACTTGCGTTGGCAAATCACAGACGTACGGAGTCACAATAATCTTATTATGATTGGTGCAGTCAAATGAGAGATGTGTCTGAACAAAGACACGCTGCCAATAATCAAGAAGCAGACCTGCCAATGTGCACAGGAGACACTGAAACAAAGTGGGGCAAAAATCTTTTCGCGACAAAATCGTGGCTCTAGCGATTAGTAGAGGCCAGAAAAATTCGCGGGTTCAATGATCAGCAGGCTAGCTTCCAAGAATATTTGTGAAATCGTGCAGACAGCAGCTGTTTATTAGCTGCTCACTGACACAGTTAAGTGGGCCTGTATTCAGCTACAGTTTTATTATTGGCTCAGCTACTTCCAGGAAGTGTCGAGTAAGTCAACGACCTATTATGAACGTGATACAGACCTATAGTTAGAGACATGAACATTTCGCGAAAAGAAATTTGCCTCACTTTGTGTCAGTGACTTGTGTGCACGTCTGCAGACTTGCTTCACGGTCAGAGATTGGATGTTTTGACATTCGTGTGTCGTGGGGTTTTACACGCAAATCACAGACGTGTGGTGTTACAGTAACCTTATTGTGATTGGTACAGTCAAATGAGAAACGTCA
>PNEQ01060345.1:0-43502 GCA_003012365.1 Medauroidea extradentata | reverse complement strand
CCGTAATGCCAAAACCGTACACTAAACACACAATGCAGAAAGAAAGGTGCATGGTGCGGCATGCCCAACTAAACGTCTTAGCGAAATATGATAAAAATGAATTTCATATGCTTCTCAAAGTCCCTTTTTAAAAATATATTTAAAAAATATATTACAATTTTATTTATATTTACTTAAGGTAGCGATAGTGCACTTACCTTCAGGAACAGCATCCATTTTGCAGAACTCAAAAATGTCAACTTTTATGGCCGCTACGTTCACTTTAGCGCAACGAGGTATTTAGCTTCAACATAGCGAGGTCCAACCATCACACACGACACTCACTTTTCAACTGACGTGGGAGCTAATGATTTTGGAATTTCCCATTGCGATATCTTATTTCTGCTCGAGGGATTATCTAACATTACTACTGTAACACCCGTTTGGCCGGTATTTTAAGTTCGCGAATTGAATTTTGGCCGCGTTTTCGGCCAAATCTCCCACTGTGCGCCGCACCCCCCGCGGTGTGGTCGGAGCACCGACACTGCTCGGCCGACGTTTGGGGACAAAAAATCCTTTCAAGGGATGCCCACGTTCGCTACAACTAGCCTATATACCTCCTTCTGCCTCATGACAGCCTGATACCAGGATCTCCTGTTCATGCTTGTAAAGGCGTTTTTCGGGGGAAAAAATTAAAATAAAATTATTTTCATTCAACTGACACAAACCTGCTACTGAAGTGGAAACATGCGAGAAAACCACACTGTACACAGGCCTTCATTGGGCCTACAGCCGCCATTTTACTTCCTCGCCCTAACGCCCCCGAGCCGTAGAGGGGATACGAAAAAAACAGTGGTACAACTGACGAGGGAGTGCAACTGACATAGAACCCGCTGTCACACTAAGAGAAAATGGCCCTCAGGGCCAGAAGCGCTCCATGCACTCCATGGGGCCGATTAAACATCACCACTTGCGTTTTGCACCGACGCAACGCACGCAAGTAAATATGCTCTGCACCTGCACCTCTAGTTGCATTTGGAATTAAATATACTCGATAACACAGATGCAAAGGGCGGAGCCTCCCCTCTCCAACTTACAGAAGCCAATCGGAAAATTTGGAACATTATTCTCACTGCCACTTGGACGGCAAAAACTGTCTGCACACCCGCGTGCTTACATGCAGATATAGCTTCCATATAGCAGCGAACAATTTCTCGCGCTAAAACTAATGTTTTGGTTATATTTTTCGTAACCTCAAATTGTGTAACCTTCTCGTGTTTACATAAGGATGCAAGAAGTGTAGGTTCATATCAAGTTATGAAGGAAAATTGTCACAAAGTTTTCATTATAAACGTATATGTCGTAGTTGTGTTTTGAAGTGTGAAAAATAAATTTCTATAATGTCGTGCTTATTTCAGTGTAGTGGCTGCGTGTGTTCATTTTTATCGAATGAAATGGTTCGTGAATAATTAAGTGCTTTATTAATGGAGAGTAGCATTTTTGTAACACAATTGAAACACATCAGAGTGGTTTTCGTCTGTAACCAGTTTTTTCATACTTTATGTTGCTAACGGAATATGAAGTGCCTAAAGTGGTAGACGTGTGACGCGATTAGAGCAAAATAATTGTATGGATTTGAGTGACCTAGTTTTGAAATTCACGTAAGTTATTTTAACTTGTGTGGTATGGTATTTGTGAGTGTAGATCTACTACCTAATGGGCTATACATGTGGCATTCGTCTTTCAGCGAGTCGTAAATTATCAAATCGCGATACATTGATTATTTCAAAATAATTCATTGTTAACGTGTAGTGAATACGAGTGGCTTTCGTTTAACTATACTGCAATAAATTTAATTAGGTCTAGATGATTGTAAGTTCAGTGTTAACCGAGATAGGCTCAGGTGTGATATGTGTAGACAACAAAAGTCTCACGAAAGACTTTAAACTAAAATTATAGCCCTCCCGTTTTATGAAATAAAGAGAATCCCAACAAAATTGCTCTTAAATATAAAGCACGTGCAATGTGGAAACAAGTCGGCGAGAAAGATGTGATGTTGAAACAACCCATTCAAGCAAGGAAAACAGAGAGGTAATGTCACTGTTTAAGCAATTAGCGAAACAGGTACTTGCAAAACATATTCACTATTAATTTACCTTATAATTTGCATCATAGTTTTGAGCAAAGTTTTTAAGGGTACAATTAACCTCGTTAACAAACCGACTCAATTTTCTCGTCGTGCGCCACGGAAAAATTCCCTCTAAAGATCAATTTTGTTTTATAATAAATAGAATATTTGTTTATTTATTGTGAAATTAAAATTTTTTAAGTAATATAAATTTATTATAGCAATTTAAATTTTTTGTATACTAACATTCCTATATGCATATTGTACGGGGTACCCCTTTTATTAATTTTATTGTTAGCACATAAATTAAATCATTTAATCTGTTTAATAGGCCTACATGTTTATTAGGTAACCTATTTGAACGATGTTATACCTATATTGTTTGTTTCCCATATTTGAAAAGAAAACATTTAAATATCAATAAAAAAGAATTTCGTAATTTAACAAACCAAAAATCAACGTCTTATTATTTATAATTTATCCTCTGGGCAATTTAACGATTTTCAAAGTATCGAAGTAAGGTTTATTTCTATTTCAAGTCACCTTAAAATTTAAAAAAAAATGTTTTGTGCGGTGTAATTATGGCATAGTTTTCCTCAAGTCTTTATTTTGTGTGTTTTATCGCTTTTATTTGTACGTTTTGATGTCCTGCTCGTTTGTTTATTTTGCCACTTTGTTGCCGTTGTGCGTGGCTATTTTGAACAGGAATTTTTGGCGATTTTAAACACTTGGATATATGTGTTATTGCTTCCATTTCATCAGTTCATATTCACGCCGAAGCACCCCGGCATAGTTGAAAGTAACGGAACTTTTGCTTTCAAATGTGATGTGTTTATGGTTTTACTAACAGGGATGTTTACGTAATGCAATTTACCCTTTTTATTAACACTGGCAAATAATTAATTAATACAATATTTAACCTAATACTGATCGTCAAGTTACACTACGTCAGATGTTCAAACATTTTTACAGTAAACAGGAAACTTCATTCGTCTAGTATTGCTCCACCAGTTTATTGTCAAATAATACTGTTTCAAATTTCACTGTCAAATAATGCTCTTCTAAATTTATTGACAAATAATGCTCTTCTAACTTTATTGACAAATAATACTCATAAAGTACAGTTGGATGTGAGTTGAGGTCAATGGAGGGATTTTGTCAGCAGTGAACGTGGATGTATTGTACATAGCCGAGGTGGCGCAATACTAACACGCTGGCATCGCATTAGGGAGGACCCTGATTCGACACGCGGCTCCTGCCCTCCCGATCTTGGTTTTCCATGTTTTCGAGAATTCGCACCAGGCGAATGCTAGGATGGCCATGACCGACCACTTTCCTAGTGTGTCTTTCTGTAAAGTTATATGTAGGCATCTCTTGAAGATCTTGTTGTCGATATGATGCAAAGGCTCGAAAGTAGAAACATAATAAATAAATCCGGACGTCTTGAGAACTAGTGAGGGTAGAGAAAAGTGAATTCTTATTTTTTTTTTGGTAATTTTACATTCTCTCGAACACCGCAAGGACGTAGTAGAGGAACACGGCGGAAAGGGGGTAGGAATTGGCCAGGGCCTTGTTAAGGAACCATCTCAGCATTCGCCTTGAGTGATTTCGGAAAATCCATTTAAATCAGAAATTACTTGAGCCTGGGATCGAACCCGTATCCTCCCGAATGCGAGGGGAGTGTTTTACCGTTTAACCACTCTTACATTACGCTCAGATCGATCAAGGACAGAATACAAGGGCGGGCGAATCAGGATTGGCCCGAGAAACAGCTACGTCTGCCATGTTAGTGTGTTCCACCGCTAGGAAATGAACCCAAAACTCCCAAGTGTTAACGTCACGTCTAAGACGTACAGCTTGATTGGTTTTAACACGCTCGAGTGAGGCCTTGGGAGAGAATCACGAAGGCTGAAGGTCATTCACAGCAGCTGAAGCAATTGACGTTAGTTGGACTTCACATTCAGCGAGGGGACCGAGTACGGCACACGTAAATCTATTCATCCACAGTTAACTGGTGAGTGTGTTCATTATCAGCAGAAATATCACTGGCAGTTTAGGATTTGAAGGAGTGGTTTTACATATACAATTTTAATGTCATATAATATAAATTTAGAGTTTCTCTTAGTGCGACTATGTTGCGCGATTTGGTTATAGGCAACCGTGAGTTATAAGGCCGAGTTTAAATGACTCACCATTAACAATGTAATCACTACGAGTAAGGTGTTCAACTTCAAATTGAAGACTTCTGAACAAGAATTTGAGAACGAAGTTATATTTTCAACGGTACAATAATTTACATAATAATGTATGTCTAAATATATTTCTTAAGATTCTGCATACATATTTAAAAGCTAAAATGTAGTATTAAATGCCTATTATAGTGAATTTTACTGTCAGAGTGTACATATTTTCGGTTTAGTGGGAAATAAAGACTGGTCTTAGTCCAATTAAAAATAATTTACATTTTAAAGTTTAAAATTACTGTAAAAGTCAGTAGTTAAAAAAAAATCACTGTGCTGATGTTTGTGAATGTCATTATGATACATTTTTATCCTATTTGAAAATACAGGAAATACAGAATTTATGCAATGTCAACATTTATGAGAACTATTGCGAAAGGAATTTTGTGTGGGCGTTACAATCGTTTAGTTCAGTGTTAGTACAGTCATGCAGGTATAAAAACATGTTTTAAAGTGCTCTAAATCAATCTTATAAAAATTCTTCCTGCAAAAATGTTGTGTATTATAAAAAAATATTATTAAGTCTCATAAAACAAGGTCATGCGCATACTTGGACAGGTTCTTCAGAAATATTACAAAACATTGTCTCTGGAAAATTACGTATTTCTGCATTTCTAAAGAAATGCAACGATAAAATTTTTAACTTAAGCAAATTATCATCTAAAAATATTTTGCTGCATTTATAAATGGACGATATTAAGCAGAAAAGAACCAACCCACAAATTAATTAATTTGGATATAATCATGCCACCTAGAAGAAAGGTGTGAAGTACATCTTAGAAAAAGAATAAGTACTAAATCACAACATTTGACGAAAAATAAGAGCTCTGAAAAAATTGTTAATTCAAGGTTCACATAGACACAGAAAACTTTGATCTTGAATATCTCAGTTCCAGTTAACTGCTGGTTGGTTCCTTTCTGCTTAATGACGTCCAAATTAATAATAATAGTAATTTTACATTAAAGTGTTTTAATTATTTTAGCTTAGCTATTTTAAATCACATCATCCTATTTTTTAATACCGAGTATATTAACACAGTAACCACAAAGTTACAGTAGTCATGTAACAAAAATTGTATTAAGTCTTCAAGTCTAACGGATCAAATTTTGTCTTCAATAAACTAAAGCTTCAGATATTACATTAGCTTACTTTTTATAGTCAACTTCAGGAGCTGATAACAGAATGTGATTCTTCTCGTCAAGGAAGGCAATAGACCCCCCTCTTTTTTCCCCACTACGAACCATCAGATCGAAAAAAAAAACTTAATTGGAGATGTCAAAATTATCAAGGAATAGTAAAGCGGTGGAGAATGGATGTAGCCCATACACATAGGCATGATTCTTTCAAGATTTGGCACGATTGGCCAGTGAATATGTTGGTACCAGTCGATATATACTTATTATCGTTCTATAAGAAAGGGAGGGATGACAGCGAATGTATAGACAGTAACGTATTTTTATTACTACGTTATCGTAGGTCATAATTAGATTAGTTTAATCCTTTAAGTGTATTGTAATGTATGTTTGATTTTGACAAAGTTTATATAGAACACGTAAAACATTAACAAACTGTAATCGGTTGTTGTGTGGTCGTGCCAGACAAATAGTATTGTTCCTGCTCTTTCATACAGAAGTGTTATTTTTTACATATAGCTACAACTCAAACCGTCACACGAGTCGGATGATTGTAAGATAGTAAGTAATTTTATACATGTACATCAAACAGTAAATCATGAAAAACAGGGGTGTGTAGTGATGTCATATTTTTACACTTAATTTATTTGTGCTGAGCTTTCAAATCTACACAGAATGAAACGTACTAAAACATATTGAAAACACGTATTAATAACACTTTTACGATTCAGACCATTGATAGTTATAATAATAGAAACTATTAAAAGAAATTCCCGAGGACAACTGCTGATTCCCCCTATCACAATAAATACAATTATGACCAGACAGATGGGCCGCGGTGGCCAAATAGTCAGACAATTCGGCTCCCACTAAGGCGATCCGGGTTCGAGTCTCGGCGGGGTTGGTCCTTGGATTTTCGCATGTGGGAATCGTGCCGGATTATGCCGTTGGTCGGCGGGTTTTCTCGGAGATTTCTCGATTCCCCTGCCCTTCATTCCAGTGCCTCACCATACTCACCTCATGTCATCCTTCACCAGCGCTAAATACCTAGATGTTGAGCACTGACAAAAATATCTCACTCACTCATGACCAGTCTGATTTATATATAAAATATTATATTAGATATGCCAGTTGGCAACTGTTGCGTTTCATTTAAAGAAAACTTAACACGCTCACGATAGTGCATGCAGTTTTTCAGGTTTAATAGACATGCTAGGCTGACTTTGCAAAAAAATACTTGCATACGCATGCTTAACAATTTATTAGAAAAATGCCAACCAGGACCTTATTCCTGAAATACGCCGAAAATTATTGTTTTAATAAAAGTTTTATAGTTTTTATACAACAAAAATGCTAAAATAGCCTAATTTCGCACCTTGACATCTAAATATTCCCGGAGGAGGACACTCGGAATTCCCCTCCCCTCCCCGGCTAAAATGGTTTGGAGTGGGCAAATGTAGGAAGACTGCATCTTGCTAATCCTCTAGCCGCTCTTGCTTCTCGTTTACTTGAGACATTCATATTGCGGTTACAATTCCTGGGGGATTGCTACTTAGGTTCGATAACTAAGAATACCTTTCTATTGCTATAGATACTTCTTCCTTAACCGTCTAACACGAGGCTGTCGAGCGGTGTGCAGAGCTTCAGCCATTAGCAGATTATCTTAAATCTGCTCAACGCGCAGTAATGACGTTTGTTTAGGAATGACATTTAAAAAATATTAAACTTGTGTATACCCATTTCACGTTCACAATTACTCATTCAAGCATGTTTTCAAACGGCCAGTTGGGACAAAAATGGGTGTTTATTTTTTTTTTTCATTTTTTTTATTTAGGAGTGAAAATCTAGCCGCCGAATCTTTTAAAAATGTATAGGCGTGTTTAATACGCCTTTGTCTTGAAAAATACGTCATAAAAATAGGGTCACCAATGAAAGTCTCATACAGGACGTCTACGAGAAGACTGCACGCCAGTTCAGTGACTTGCACCTAGAGGCTAGGATGAGGCGTGATGTGCGTGTTATCTCGTCCTTACCGCTTCCGCACTTCTAGACCTCGAACGTGCAATATACGTTCACCCGGACGGCCATCTTAAAATTGTAGGCTATGTCTACCTGGCATCGTGTACGGTCTACAATTTCCTTGCATGTCAATTATTAAGTCAGCTTTACAAATAATAGCAATATTGTATTGTGCTCAGACACTTCATATCTTACTTAAATCATTAGCCAGTGTACAGTAAAGTAGAAATAGTTTTATAGTAGTTTTCAATATCTGTAAGTTATTTCGTATCACTGTACTTTAGTTCTGTGATCAGCTACTGAAGACCACTAATTCTTCTTCTTCTAGAAGAAAGTGCTAGTCGCATATTATTTAGCTAGTCCAGCAAAAAATTAATAGGTCCACAATTATTATTGTTTTTGTTTATTTCTGTGGCAATCACATAGCCATCTTTCACATACGGGTTCCTTGATTCTAGAAACTTGTTTCGTGAAATGTCGATTACACTAATAATATTTCAGCAATATTTAATATTGGCCGAAGCATTTATTCTAAAATATTATCAACTCTGCTACGGTCTCCGGTTTGATCGCACGACATTAATGCACATTTTATCTCCACACTACCTCTATTCTAATTTATTTAATTAAAGGCAGTACAATAACATTTTTTTTATTCGATGGTTCATCCGCTCTGAAGGCAAAACACACCAGTTGTACGTACGAAGTAAATTTGCGGAGAATCTGACAAAGGGGTTTGCAGTACTACACAGAGAAAAAGGTTTGGTTGATTCAACCGTATATATGTTTGTATATGGTCAAACCGGTATGTCTTTGATTCAACAAAAGTTTTGTTGGCTGAACAACATATGAAACGCGCCAAGAATTGGCATTTTTGTCCTAACAAAATGTATATTTAACTGGACTAAACCATCCTTCTGGTACAACTATACCTGCCAGTCAACCAATATTTTGTTGGTTCAACTGTTACACTCTTGTTTGGACATATACAAACATATATACGGTTGAATCAACCAAACCTTTTTCTCTGTGTATTTGTAATTTAAAATATGCTTGTAAACTTTAGGAAAATGTTTACATTTTTTTTCCAGACTTTTGGCATCAGTAAAGGTATACTTTTCTAAAATTCGTTGATTAAAATAACATGCATTTTCGATTTTTCTAGTTCAATATTAGTATCTTCAAACTAATGGTCCAAGAAGTGGTACATGAGACCTTTAGTACAACATTAGGAAACTAGATAACACATTTCAATATGTACTACACGGCCACGACAACTAGTCCCGTGGGAAAAATGCGAACTACCATTGTGTTGTCTTTGACGACCGCGCGCAACTGGTGTGGCTTACCACAGCACCGGCCATAATACTGTGGCACAGGCAGCTGCATCGGTTTTCGCAGCGCTACATCTCCACCACGACCATGTGCCATGAACTCATGTAAGGTGCAGTACATTTCCCCTCCCTGTGACGTGTCTACCCACTACTAGCGCCACGCTTCTTCCCCTTACGGGAGGACTAGTTGACGTGGCCGAGCAGTAGTTAAATATTGTAAACACAAGAAGGATGAACGAGAACTATGTAAGTATTGCAAAAGAAACACAATATAAATTATTGTTCTAAGAATTTGTAGTAATTCAAATGTCAGAAGATTTATTGATTGGTTAACGCTGGAGGGAATGTTGTGCATGTACACTTTTCACTATAATCATGTTTTGGTGCCATTATTTCTATTAATGATACACGTTTGTAAATAATTTTCTATGTTAATCAGTGCATGTTTCATAGACACAACTTCACGGATCATACTAGACTGAGAGCATACATAAATGATGCACCTCGCCCTCACCTAGATGCAGTCTAAATGCACCGTGTCCTCTCCCATCTATGTCCCTCTCCTCTTACATGTATTGTAGTTCGCCAACCCTCATGTTCCAGGATCGTATCAAAGTCATGGAGAATGGGCAAAACAATAAGTGAGAGAACCTAATGAAGTTCTTATAGGCCTACTTCGCTTTCCTTATTTTGGAGGTATTATGCATACGGACACCCGTGTTGAGTGATTTCTAATCTTGTCTTCAACAGGCGCAGTGGTTATAGCACTCGCCTCTCATCAAAGCCAGCGCCCCGGGTTCGATTCCCGGTGGGGTCGGTCCTCGGATTTTCGCATATGGGAATCGTATCGGACAATGACGATGGTCAACGAGTTTTCTCGGGGATCTCCCGTTTTCTCACCGTTTCATTTCGGTACTGCTCTTTACTTCATGTTCCCCTCCATTGCTAAAGACCTAGAAAAACCTCTTCACTTTTCTTGTCAACTATATTTGGAAGTTCACCTGAAGGATTTTAAAGTCAGGAATAGAAGTAAGGTTCTTTAGGATAACAAACAGTCTTTGTTTTTAATGTCTTATTCAGAAAATAGAAGTTCACTTGATTGGACATGGAATATAATTTAAAGTCATCCAACTACAAACTATAGGTACCTCAATTATTAGTAAACTATTTTAATGTCATTCTTTCATGTATTTTTCTTTCACGACCCACACGATCATGGCTACTGTTCCGAAATAGCTTTCGAATGTTTCGCCTTCAACTATTTCCGTCCCACTTCAGATAATGTGGGTCTGTTCGGCTGGATCAAACGTTGAAACATTGATTAAACTCAACAGTGATACACTCAATTATCTTAGGTTACCTAAGTCTATCTACAATAGCGAGGCCTGTGAACATGTCAGAGGTCTTCTCCTATGTGACTGGTGCAACTTATCTTCCAATCTCACGTCCGCATGTCCAAAGTCCGAAGTTTTGTTCAATTTCGTATTTGTCCAGGTACAGCGTCAGAGGACAAGTTCAATGATTTCTACGGACGCAGTCATATTCCCTCATTTAGTTTATCCGCACCATATAACGTGATTCTGTAATAATCAGTAGCAACACAGATAAATCCATGCGTTTTTAACCGATTGTACAGCGATCTTGATATAGTTTATTTTAAGTTTCATCGATGTTTTCCTTAAACCATAATTTTCAATGACTTTAAAGTTTAGGCGCGATGTTGATATGAAAGGGATGATAGCTTTGTTGTAGCGGAATGATTTATTGGGTAAGGGTATTTTTTGTATGTGATGTTATATGGTGTTCGATGGGATAGGCATTCTGGCAGGGTTTTACGATACGGCATCGTATTCGGCATCACTGCCGCCGGTGTGTGTGAATACAGCCCTCCTGTACCTGATCCAAAAGGCTTAACAGGAGACACCTTGCTGACCATTATGTTGGGAGGGTCGTCACTCCTCACCTGTCAGATCCAGACGACCAGGGCTCACTATAGCCGTACAGTCTTAGCATAAAACTGGCAGAGTAGCAAATACTGCTGACAGAAAGAGATTACGCTCGTTCCAATCGCGGTGGCAGGTAGAAAAACACCCACTCACCTGACAACGGAAACACCAACTGTAGCGATCAGCCATTCTGAAGGCGAGGCTATAAACCTCTACGAAACCGCTTGGTGGACGAGTCCTCCCTAATAGCAAACATCAACTGATCCGCTTGTGCAAATCTGATCGTGATAAGCAGCCCACAGGCAGTAAACTTTCGAAATGCACCCGTGGTCACATGTGGCGCACATGATGCATAATGAAATCACCCACACATTAACCACAAGTGTACCACAAGCATTATTTTTATACTCAGATGCTTGTTGCTTAGTTTGCTAAGTCAGCTTGTGGACCGTATACTGAAATACGTCAGTCTTTTTAAACTAAGTTGCCCACATTAAAATTATTTCAGTATAACTACAATCATATTTTCTCACATGGCCTGATTAACAACAATTCCAGCAAAAGTAGACGATCATGCTAGGGAACGTTGGGCAACATAAAATTATTGTATTTGCTACTAGGACTATTACTAGACGGACAAGACCATCGTCCCAAGGACTCTCCCTGTGAGTCTCCTCTCAAGCAGGAGTTCAGAACAACCACCAATCAGAGTCCGACCAGCGATGCGCTCAGCACAAGGCTGATACCCTGAGTACCTGAGAAACACCATGCATCTGAGTTTTCACCCGAGTAGGTGTCCACCCTCCAGGGCTTCAGAACACCATCATCAGATCAGCAGTACTTGAGATCAGCACTTTTGCGTGAAAACGTAGATTGTTAAATTTGTAAGTTGAAAGACGTTTGCTACGTGACAGATTACTGTCGACAGAAAAGGTAGGTACGACCATGGTTTTCGTGTGTATGGAGAAGGAAGTACAGGGTAAGGAATTAATAATTAGTATGTTATAATTGAATTATGCCTAGAATAGAGGCGGTATTATCCAGGGGCGGAACCAGGGGAACAGGGCGATAGGGAACGTGGCTATTCCTGTGAATGCTCTCCAAAATATGAAACCAAATAAGGGCCAATTAAAATATTGAAAAAATTACCTAATATTTCTCCTAGATCTTCATAAAAGACAACACAACATTAAAAACACAACTATTTGTTGCAAGAATATGGAACCAGAAGCTTAAAAATGTAGCTAATTTATTTTATGTCAGCATATAAGTTTTCACCATTAGGCATTTTCATTCATTCTTAAAAAATTCAGTTTTTAAAGTGCAGCCTATATTAATCTAACATTTTTTGGTGTGTGGAAATAACTACGATTTAAGGCACAGCACCCTAAAGGAACCACAGCTGGATTCGCCACAGGTATTATACCCATGAGAGATGGAATAAGTGGTGATAACTGTGTTCTTACTTGTTTGGCTGAACCCTAGAGAAAACACACAACTTTTATCCTTCTAAAATGTTCACAGAAAATACAATAGAGAAGTTCTTAAATTTTAAAGGTAAAACTAATTCATAGCTTAAAGTTTTTTTCTAGGAATATTCTTTCAGTGACATGTCATATTGTCACGGAGCACATCACAGGGATAAATCTGGGATAGAACCAGAAAAAAATAATACCTAAAAGGTGGTCTAACTTCTGGGCAAGGCTGCTTCAACATAACGATCAGGGGCAGAGAAAAAAAACAAGCGACTACTCCCTTCTACAGCTTATGCAAGTGGTACAAAACAAGGATCGTAAATCTAAGCACTTTGTAAAGACTATGTGTGTGTTTTCCTGGTGTAGCACCTGAAATAAAAAATGGATAGAACAACTTAATACTAGACTGGAAACTTAATAATACTGGGGCCAGTGAGAGATCAATTATAATGAAGTTGAAATACCTACGGCTTCATTAAAAGACTAACATTTATTAAAGAAAATAACAGTTTATAAACTGTATCACAGATAATGGAATCTGACATAAGAAAGATTAAAAAAGTTATTATAATTTACGATTGATTAAAAATATTTTATGTTCTGACAATCATCAATTAAACATTTATTTGAACAGAAATAACATTATAAAGTTTTCAAAAGCACAAGTTATGCATTATTTAACACCACAGGTTACGAACAAACATTTAAAGATTATTTAAAATCGGCGACATTTAAGAGTTCTATTTAACAAAATAATTACTATTACAATTCTTTTTCTCTGTTACGAATTACGTTAATCTTTCGCGCGTGTGAGGGTGTTCAGACTGAGACTTGCGCTTTCTCTAGGTTTAAATTCTCACAACTAAATTAATTTAAATCTTAACTTTATCTTTAACTTACATTTTACCGTCAATCCTTAACTGTACCGTCCACCTTAAACCCAAAAACACTAAATAACCACATTTATTATAACTTTATTTGCTAACGCCTCTACAGGCGGGACACTTAGGCCCGTAATTATAAACGTCTTTCGAAATACAACCAATCTCCCTCCACCCTAATCTGGAGTTTTGCACTTTATAGACCTCTTTCAGAGAGCGGCGGATAGCCGGCGAACAACCATTCGCCACCAAGTTAACACTTTTTGGGAGATTGCAGGTGAATGAAGGCCAGACCTCATTCGGCGAATCACCAGCTGTTCTGTAGAGACCAGTTATGAAAAATGGCGAGGAATTTTAACGAATTCATGCGGCACATGGATGAAGTTGTCAACTATTATGAATAAATAGATGACCAAAGACATGCGCGACTACCCAAAATATATATTAGGGACATGGAAGATCCCTTTTCAACTGCAGTACATCTCTGCGCGATACATCGCAAGCTATACATTCTGCAGTGATTTTCTTCCACATTTCCTTTTGTTGTAGTTGGACACGGAGTCAGTTTTCTTTCTTATTTGTAGTTATGTTTTTGTATTTTTTATCAGGTAAAAAAAAATTGCTTTTTCGTTAGGAGTGTATCGCACTGTCGAATTTTTACCTTCCATAGCCAAACTTTTCCGCGGCTTCCTTCAATCACTTCGAATATCTCACGTGTGTCCCACTACAAAGACAACCATATTGTTTACAGACAAGGAAAACAAAATAGAAACGATATTATTTTTAAAGTTAGGTGTGTTCATAACAGTGGTCTTTGAGCACTTGAGTCTATGTTCGCTGCTAAAAATGAGGCTGTGTTGCCAAATTTTATGAAGGAGAACCATCCAACTCCCTTTCAGCCAGCGATCTCCTGGCAATCCATCGGCAGACAACTATAGTGTAGGAAGGGTGGAAGACCGCCAGCGAACTGGTGCGCGAATAAAGGCCAGGGGCTTGCCAGCAAGCCTTCGGAGGACGTTTATAACTACGGCCCTTAATGTTTCGTGGCATCGATCCTCTACAGCCAGAGCATCCAATCCTCTGCTCCCGACCAAGCCCTTGGAAGCAACCGACACCAACACTACAGTTTTCGCTAATATCTCGCTAATCGAGTTCTTCACCGACATTCTAGCCTTTGGGAGGCAGATGCCATACCAATGCTGACGATTCACGCCACAATTCTACATTTTAAACCACCTGAGGTTCACGTCGGACCTCCGAACCCGACCACACGTCAGTTCCCGGCAGACAACAAAAATTAACTCCTCGAAAATGGCGTCCAACCGCCCCGTCGACGCGGACTCTCCTGCCGAGTCAGCAAAGCTCTGGCCAGTAACCCCGGTACCGGCCGACATCCGGGCACTGAGTTTCACAACTAACGCCCCTTGTTGCCAGGTGAAGAATGTTCATCTTGCTAGGATAGGTAACTGACCCGCGGTAATCTGGCCACTTCCCAGAAGTAGTCAGCGAACCCGACAACAAGGCGGGCGTTCATTGCGGAATAACCAGGTCTCCGCCTTCCTACAGCAGAGTCGATGACTTTCCAACACTCTAAACAAGTCTAAAATGAAATGCAAAAATTTACGACGTGGCATTATTGAATACTGAGAAGTGAGGTGTGCGATATTACGTAAAAATTAGTTCCGAACTGAACGTTAGCATCGCCTTAAAAATGTAATACTGTTAAACTCTATTTATTCACTTTATATTTCATTCTCACATAATTTTAGTTAAATTTATATGAATTAGGACAATTTTCTAAGCAAGAAGTATCTTTTCGTGTTTAAAAACGTACTTTGATAAGAAATAACGTCGCATTACTTTTTCATATGGTTATTTAAATGTCATTAAGTTTACGTCAAATTTAGATCATAAAGCTAGGGTTGGAATCCAGAACTTATGACTCTACAGCCAATGTTCTACCATTTGAACTTATCAGACAGACTCCACTGCAGTCAGAATTCTATTAACTATGTAAATCACTTATATTTTTCTGCTTTATAGCAGAGAGCAACTGGTGAGTTAATTCGTTTTTACCTTCAAGTACTAAACATTTAAATTCTGTTCTTAAAGTTATACATACATATTACATATTTTTATGTTACATATTTTCTTAGTCCAAAATAAATAATGAATGATAACATGTTTCACTATTTTTAGCTGATGTAGATGTTTCTTTCCATGTTACTCGTTAGCAAATGCAAATTTCGCTTTCTATATTATAGTTGTTTCTCAAATCCACTTTTCTTATAATGACGCAACTCTTGTTTTCGTTAATAAAAATTGTAGGCACATGGACAACCATGTGGTTGGACTGACATTCATAACTTGTTTTTTTTTTTCTAGAAAGAGGGCATTTTACAGATTGGAATCATTGCTATATTCTAAAGTACGTATTTTACATTTTTGTGTCACTTCTTGATGTAAAATAATAAAATGGGGAAACATCACATAAAAGAGCTTCTTCAGCATCGACAACATCACTATTTTCTACTGCAATCTAAACATGTAATGTTTGGTAGTCGTTGCGTGCTATGCCACATCTTTTTGAGCACTGGAACTCTGATCTTTCATAACCGCGTTGCCTACAAATGGTGTTAGAGAGCAACACTATACTAAATGCAGAAGACCATAAGGTACAAGTGGTACGGAAAACTGTATGGGTACGACTGTATTTTCTTTACTTCAGTACGATATGTTTTGTAGTCCAAACGGTGTTAGTTCTCCACTTCAGCATCTTGTTGGTGCGTGGCAGTAGGTGCAGTTTGTAATTATGACTGTAGAATGTATCTACTAGACCGAGTGACAGTTTTGTCGAAAACCATAAATGTGAATTGTTCTTTCAAAAGGCAATTCTTCATTTGCCGATGCGTACAGTGCCAAAATAAAGCTTTCACCTGCATCTGGCAAATCTTGTTGATAAGTATAGACTTTTTTGAAAACTATGAAGCCATAAAGAGAGTTATCTCGTTTAGGAAGCCAGTTTGTGTTTTTAATTTCAGCTTTACCACACATTTCTGTAGACGTGTAGCAACTACGAAACATGTGTACGAATAAAAGGCTTTAACAAATTTGGCTATTTTACTGTATTTGAAATTCCCTTTAAAATATTAGTTTCTGTGATTTATTTCTGCTGAATTTAAGGTAAAAATATCTTTGGTAAGTGATGATTTGCAGTGAGTATAATCAATAGATTTTTATCATAATATAAATTGTGGATAACGTTCCTAACTAATTTAGTGTGTTGTTTGTACGACGTAAACCCTAAACAAGTTTTAACTAAGCAACCCCCTTTAGATTTTAAGATAGTACATAATCATGTTCGCCCCCAACTTGTGTGGTAATTTCTTAGTTCGTAACTTTATGCGCGATTTATATTACATTATACAATACAGGAACAATTATTGTAGACGCGGAGGGAGACAAACCGTTAACAAATATAATTATAATAATTTATGTTATTTAGCCACTCAATGTAGTTTTGACGACAGTCCCACCTTTATAGTTGTTGGTTACCAAGGCTGATGATATGTAATGGTTACGGCGAACACAGCTGGACGTCTGGTCCATCTAGGCTTGGTGATGATATCGAGCAGACACAGACCTCGTGGGCAGTGCGACACGCCCCTTTATTGTGTCATGTGTATCAACTCGTAACATCTCCAGAGTGGGGCATTTCGCTGCTGCATTGAGCTGTGTTTAATGTTATCATTCCTTGGCCGAAATGGCTTATTGGAATCTATTCCAGACGTCCTACTTGCCAAGGCCTAGCTTTCTTGTGTTTGCACCAGGGTGTACATCATGGTCCATAACAGTAGTTTGTCGTTCATGGCTGCACAATTCGTCGTTTGTGAGTAGATTGTAACATGATATTTGGAACATTAACAACTGTATGACTAACATATTTAGACGACAAGAGTATGTAACAGCTGTTAGTACCACGCAAACCATAAGTGCAGCAACACTACAGTTAGATTATTTGAAGTGTTGGGATCTGTTGTAGATGCTTCCTACGTAGATTTACCTAGTACACATGACAACGGAATTTAAGGACGTCACTAACTTGCACCTCAAATGACGAATCGTCTCTACGCTTTAAGCACTGAACTGCCGTACTAGCTTTTAGTCTAACTGTTTTTACAATAACATTTTATGCGCAAACAATATAAATATATCAGTGAAATATCTGTAGTAATTTTAATACAATAGTATATCTAAGTTTACTTTATAATCTGTTAGCATACCTATCATTTAAAAAGAACGGCAGCCCAAAAGTGAGCAATTCTAGCGACAGGTACATGTTTTATCTAATGTACGTGTTTTCTTGACAGTAGTATTCCACACTTAGGCCTATATGAAATATTTCACTTTTGTAAATTAGAACACATATAACAGTTTTGCAAGGAAAAATTTGTTCTACAACAGGCTTCGATGTTTTTAAAACACGTGGGCAGGTGAAAACGAGGCCGGTAAAATGTTGCTCTGAGCCAACGGATATAAAGGTTTTCCGCACATCTAATGTTTTATGCCATTTAAATCATTAAATTAGTTAAACATTTTCATGAGGTTTCTTGCATCAGACGTTTTATATAACCTACTCGATTCTTTAGTCAATTGTGCTGTAAAGATGCGTGTTTCCCTTGCGTGTATCGTGTATCAATTTTCTAATATAATTAATGCTTCTGATACAATCAAACAAATGTTATTAATGGTTTATGATAGTAACGATTATTAAAATGAAACCAAACTATAGACTGACTTTGCTAAAATGTTTCACTCGCATGTTAAAAAGAAATGCTGTCTGCTACACACGCTAATGTGTCATGTAGATATGTTCCACAACCAAAATATTTGTTGGACGAGATGAAGCTAAATGTAACCTTTTTTTCTTGTACGAAATAAGTATTTGGGGGTAACCTAGGAGATTAAGTTGTACCGATTGTGCTAAATGCATTAAAATACTTTGCTAATTTATGTTAGATACAGTATGAGACACGAAAAAAAAAATCATACTGACCCATCCCGTGCGGTGCCAGTGAGGTTTTGTGCTAGCGTCCAAGTTCAAAGACAAGCCTAATGAAGTATTCAGTCATTTGATTAACATGAATTATACGGACCATTATGTCACTAATGCAATTTTCCAGTCCCACGCTACTTGATGCACCCGGAGGAGTCGCGCCCCGGATTTTCGCATATGGGAATCGTTCCGGATGATACCGTTGGTCGGCGGGTTTTCTCGGTGATCTCCCATTTCCCCGCCATTATCATTCCGTCGCTGCTCCATACTCATCTCATGTCATCCCTCACCAGCCCTTAAGACATCGATGTTAAGAACTGATCAAAACCTCTCACGCACTCACTATTTGATGCAAGATATCAAGCCTCGGCTCTTTTACAATTGTCTTATTAAGGTAGTCGTAACGGCAGAATGTCGCTTGTCTCCTAAAACAGCGAGCGACGACAATGAATCGTTAAATAAAACTTAGCACTTACTCTATATCGATGGTGAAGAAGCAAAACGTCGTATGTCAATTTTTGGCAGTATTTACATTTTTACACATTGTTCCTCGGCAATAACAAGAATGTCCAATAAATTAGTTTTTTTCCAAAGCGCATTTTATTGTATTAATGCAAACTAAAGGGCTGTAAAATTCCTTCCACGCCAGTAAGATTTCATCTCCAGTTTACCCGCCCATCTGAGCTCTTTCCAATTGTGACATACGAGGTTTTGCATCTTCACCATCGAGTCTGCCTCTGCTCGGGTAACGTCTGTCACAATGGCGCGCACAAATAATGCAGTCTTCCTGTGTAATGCTACTGCTGCTAATCTTATAACCAAGGCGTGTGGTTTGTCTTCTTACCCGTGCGCAGTTTCCATTTGTGGCTTTAGCCTTTGTGAGACCCCAGAAGCCGGCCATTGGTTTTTCATGGGCCCCCTTGCATTTCTGACAACCAAAACTAGCCAAAAATATGCCTATAATATCAATTTGAATTGCGAGTGTGTACTATGTATGAAGGCATATATATATGTGTCACATATAAATATTAAAATCATTTACTTACATAAATATAAAGAGAATAAACAAATCAACTGATATTTATACACATATTCTACCACTCATTAATTTCTTCACACACAGAAAATTCAAAATCAATGTAAATCACACTGTTATGAAATTTGAAAATAATTTTTCTGTTAGATGAGGTTTTTTTTTGTCAGTCATTTTAATTTTTATGCTGCCGATTCATATTTCCTATTGGTATCGCGACTACTGGATGTTATTTTTCTTGCTAACACAACACACGCTAGTTATTAGAATGAAACAAACAACGCTGACAAGTACTGACTTTGTGCTACAGGCCGATGTCATTGGATAATATTTGTTGGTGTTAACTGTATTAGCATAATAGATTTACGTAAGCGAAATTGACATTTTAGGTGACAAAGCCGCGATGCAGCGACTTTTTAGAAAGTATTCCTATTGCAGTTATTTACGAATAGAAAATACAATTGAAACTACGCGTAACTTTAAAAAAAAATAAAAAATTCAGCATGCATATTAAAACATGGTTTTGGGGCCTCTCAAAATGGCTAAAAACGGCTTTTTAGACTCCGAAAATACGATCTGAATTCGTAACGTTCAAAATGAAATACGTGCATTGGCCTTTGCTTTACACGATCGAAAATAAAATTCCCGTAGGAAAAAGCGTTCTACGAAAACCTTGCACGCTAGTTTAGCGCGCTAAGAATACAGGCGATATGTCACTCGTCGAGCGTGCTACTCCGGCCGTTATCGCTCCGCTGTTTCCAAACTTCGAACCATTGGCAGATCTAGCCTTTGCGAGGCTCCAGACATTGGCTTTTCGTGGAACCGTAGTAAGCATAGCAAACAAAACCGGTAAAAACTATTTCAGTAATTTCAATATGGATTGTGAATATGCACGTATACGCATGCGCGCACATATGCACATACATTCTAAATGAATAATGTCTGTTAAAATAATCGTACATTCAAACAATTTAACACAATGTCCGACACAAAATTATCAAAAGTAAAAATTAAAATTAATGTAATGTAAACAACTATCAAAACATAATTATTCCCATCTAAAAAAATGTGAATTATTATATAATATCTTAAATTAGACATTATCTCCAGCCGGTATTGTAATTCTTGAAGATGACTTACTGAACTTCTGTAACTCAAACATTATGTTTGAAACACTTTTTCAATGAACAACTGGAACAGATCAGCGCCTCAAACATTTGTCATTTGTCAACCTTTTTCTCCTTTCTGCGCTGCCCGATTCATATTTTCTACTGGTATTACAGGATGTCAACTTTACTAACAACAAAAACACAGTATTAGTTATTCAAACATTTAACAATGTAAACCCTTACCGATATGCCATGCAACCATATCGCGATGTCGATGAATAATATTTGCTGCAGATTACTGCGTTAGTATTGTTATAAGTTGGGTCACAGTACACTGTGGGATGGAGGTCTTTGATTAAATAAAAGAAAATAAACTAAGCAAACCTAATTTAGTTCCAACAATCTACGCCAAAAAAAAAATATATGCATGTCACTAATGATGTTTCACTATTAACTAAAAAGTCACCAGCAGGTTAAAAGTTGATAGCAAACAAAACAAATAATTACTATGTACGTGAATGTTATAAAATCTAAATAACAAAATCCCAGTCCTATATACAAGCTCTCTGCACATGAAATGCCTCTCTGACCACTCACAAATGGTGGACCTAAAGTCCTAACTAGTAACACATCGATGGTCTTCTAGAAGCCCCAGAACTTCCTCGTCGCATTACTCCTTGCCGCAAACAATCTCGCTGAACACTCTTAAATACTTCCCGCAACGATTCACTATCGCCACAACTCACGCCAGATGCCTTTAGGCAAAAACTCTCTTGTCTCTGCCACATCTCCCTTGTATACTCTTAATAAAAAGTCCAGAAATGTCGCAGTGAGTCTTTATCTCAAAGCTCTCAGAATGAATGTCGCATCAGGGTCAAAGCACCAACCAGCAGAAGAGAGTACACACAGGAAAACTCTAGACCGTGATATATGCTGTTACCCGAGTCTTTGCGAAACCCGAGATAGGCGTGCAGGTGTCCACAGCGGCGCGTCGCTAAAAGGTAACACGAACAGCACAGTGCACGTCGACTTCCTTTACTCTTATTTCCGTTTTATCAGGTTATGCTGCTCGCACGATAGTGGCGTCGTGCAGGTGGCTGCTGAGGCGCCACAAGGAGTAACACGAGCCGTACAGTGCACTCGGAGGTCCCTTAGTTCTATCGCCACTGTTTCTTCTTACACTACTCGCAAGATAGTCGCGACTCGCAACAGTATTTAACGATTTGCTGACCTGAAAAACGTGGTAGCGAAATACGAAACTTTGGGTGAGAAAGGAGCAATAAGTGTAAAAATAATACTGTAGCGACCTTTTAATACCTCACTTCCGCATTAACTGTCCAAAATAACCACCAGGGTTTTGTATTTTTTTTTATCTACTCAAAGTGTGGTGGTTTGAATGTCCTGACAGTATTATTGATTCTGCCTGTTAGTTACCCAGTAGTTGTGAGCCTGCTGGCGCAGGGCCCCTCGAGGGTGCGGGGCCCTGGGCAGTTATACCCGGTTTGCCCATGCTTAGAGCCGCCACTGCTTTAAACGTGGTAATTTGAACAAGTACAGAATTCTCAACAGCTAATTTAAAGCTGTTAATTATTTTGAAGACAAACATCATGATGTTATATATTATTATGACACGTACTTAATGTAAGGTCTTTTGAGGTTACTGCTGACATAGGTAATATTTCCGCATTTCCGTTTCTATCTTACTGTCTTACTTTATTACATAGTCACAGGTGTTCTTATTTTTGGAGCACTGATGGCAGATAGGAAAAATTTCTCTTTTTCCTATCTTCCAACAATGTTCCAAAAATAAGACAGACAGTGACTATGTGGTGATGTAATAAGTTGTACAAAAGTATAATTTCCTGATCGTTGAATCTTGATTTTTTGTAATTATAAACGAGGGGAAAAAGTTATGTAGGAAATTGTGAAAATTCACTGCTTTGGCGTATCATCCCCTTAACTACCCGGCTTGTTCCATATATCGTCAAAATTTTCTATCAATTTTAAAAGTGACGGCTTCTTAGAACAACGAAAGCCCTGTTTCACTAAACTGGTAAATTGCCTGATTATTGTGAGAATCACAGACTCATTCGTGTAATGTTTTTTTTTTGTTCCAAATTTTGCAGAATAACTAAGATACCATACAGCGAGCATTACACTCCACGGAAGTACAAGTATAATGTCATACACTATCAGAAAGTAACAAGTGCTTAGTTTCTTGGTATTTTGCATTATGAAATAAAAAATACGTTTTAATAGTTGTCAACAATATCGATGATATAATAAAACCTCGTACTCGTAGTAACAAACTTTAAAAATAAGTGCGACATTTGTGAGAGTAAATTATCTATTTGATAAAATGGTTTTGAATATAAGATAGTTTGAATATATAGGTCTATTAAAATGTATCAAGTTGGTAAAATCGTGTGTATCATGAAACTGTGAATAACAGAATTTAAATATTCATTCAATTGTAATTAAGATTTTTATTATAGCAAGGACACTGTATACCAGTAAATTAGTAATTTTGTAATTGTAACTTAAACGACTGAACCTGTAGACAGAATGGGCCGCTTGCATGAAAAACGGAATTCAGTTAAATGTACTTAAATATTAAATTTAACTCGTGGGAAGATGGTTTTGAATATAATTTGTAACATAAATGCGTTATTTATCTATTTAAATCAAGATAAAGTGACGAAAATAGCAGGCAACGTGGTCTACCATAAAAAAACGACTTTTGATTGGTCCACGTCACAGGCCAGTTATAGACTGTAAACAATACTGTTTGCCGTACTATACCGTGTAAACGATGATTTTGTAGATAACGATGGCTGTAGCTGACGAATATGTGGAAGCTCAGACAGACAATCCACCTAAAGTTAATATTTTCATGGTTTGGGAACATTTGAAAAGAAATACGCGCTTTAATATTCCCGAAGTAAAAGCCCCAAGGATAAAAGTTTAAGTGTCAAAATAGGCTTGTTCTGCTAAGTGAAAATGGTTTTGCAACGCATTTGAAGAATTTTATAAAGATTAACGTGAACAATTTTATTAAACGCAAAATAAACATTTATATAGAAAACCTTGTTATGACATCATGATACTGGTGAAGTCTGGTTAGGTCTGATTTGATATGTAACAACACAGTACGCTTTAACCTAAAATGTCTTGTTTGCAGATAACTACCAACAGAAAAAATGTATTACTTGAAGATTCAAAATTGTTTCATAAACTCTACATTTTTGTCAGTCTTGATAAATAATGTATAAACTTCTCACCTAAGCCTACTTGCTTTTTTAGGCCTATACGATTTATCATAGAGCCACCGAATTCCGTCATTACCTGCGCATGAATGGCCAATATAATTTATCACCGTAAGGTAGTTTGTGTCTCGTTTTCTTCAATCGTTTATTTTTTATTTAACATTATTAGTAAACCCTTATCACACATATTCTTTTTTACAATGTTACCTAACAGAAAAAATAATGAGCAGTTAATACTATAGGAGCAAGATTACATTTTTGAATGCTGTGTGTTTATTATTATGCATACATATTCATTAGTAAGTTAGGAGTCGAATGCTTATAGTTGGGGTAATTAAAATTTCAAGTTTGACGTTACTAAGTTTTTTAACATTACGCAGAGGTACACATAAAAAACACAGTATTTGTTTTAAAAAAATGCTGTCAAAATCAATAGTATAGACCAACTTAAGCCAGACGTAAAACAACTATGAATTCGGCCCTAGGCTACAGCATTACTTGTTTCAAATAAAACTTGTGACTAGAAAGTATAGGCAAACACATATTATTTTAAGTTTTTTTTTTTTTTTTTTTTTTTTTTTTTTTTTTTTTTTTTTTTTTTTTTTTTTTTTTTTTTTTTTTTTTTTTTTTTTTTTTTTTTTTTTTTTTTTTTTTTAGTGTACCGTGTTAACAGCACGATAGCATTTTGCTCACGGTAGCTATGGTGATTTGTACGTCATAAATTTTAACGTGTAACAAACAGTTCTGGGGGAACAGATAGCGTAGATAATGATGCTTTTTCTGATCACTTGGTCAACCAAATATACTTGCGTTAAAGCTATCTTCACAACAATATAGAGTGCATGCCACAGAAATATTGACGTCTTGGCGCGCTGCTTTAAACCATCTCCGTCGCTACTCTTATTTTTTGGATGGATAAAAAATAGTTTGCCGTCAGAATTCACATTTTTATTTTTACAACGAGGTACAAAACACCGTTAATTTTTCGACATTTTTACGAAGTGTTTAACTCTCCACTCAGCACCATTAACGTAAGCGTCGTCCCACATTGCCCGGTTTAGTCACTATACGCTCGGGTGGCTTGTGACGTCAGACGGCGGCCATGTTGTGACGTAATGTTTTCGCGTGAGATTGAAAACGTAATTTTCAAATGAATTTAATTATATGAAATCGATCGCAATATTAAAAACGAAAACATCAGGACGGCTTATTTTTTCATGCTGCTTCGGATTAATTATTTACTGTAAACAATAGAGGGGCCCATTAATTATGATTATGTTTACCTTCGAAAATTGAAAGTAAGGAATATTATCGTGATTGTGATGTACAAATACATTCAACCGAAGAAAATTTAACAAATTGATTAAAATAATTAACTAAATTTATTTTCCAAAATATAAAATCAAGGGTAGCTGAAAACAAAATGCAATAAAATTTTTCCCTTCATTTCCAATTATTTTTCCATTAGTACAAAATTTTGCACGTCACATTTCAATCACATTTTAAAGTATCTCTTAATATACCATTTAAGGGACATTTAATAGATTGTTGTATGTTCATAAGTTTTCACTGTATGAACACCACAAAAACAGTAAACTTGTGTCATTGATTTGTCATCATGCAAATACGAGCATAATTTTTATTTATTAGCGGATATCAGAAAGAAACAGTGTCTACAAAGAGAACAGTGTTTCGTAAAAATCTATAGGAAAACGTATTTTCTGTAGCTGAAGACCTTAATCAGACAAACAGTTTCTTTAACGAAATGGTTAAAGGTTTTTGAATTTCGTTTGTAAGCTATATACCCTGTGCATAAATATGTGTTAACTAGCCGGCCGGCTGCGGCGTTGCCCGCGTGAAATTATGTAATGTAAACAGTAACTCTGGATAAAATATGTGATGAAGGCATTTAACAGCTAGCGCACTCGATAACAGTGAACTATAATTAACTGTCTTAGCTCAGTGTAAAGAGCGTGCGTAATATGCTCTATGATGTCAAAGTAATTTCCATCGCAAAGTCTTGCACGGGATACGAACCCGTAACCCCACCCCTTCCACACCACAAACTTTATACAATACCTGAGTGAATGTTAAAGGCATGCCGTGATAATTCTTTCGTATGTAGTGGCTACAGTCCAAAGAGGTTTTATTTATGAGTAGGTTGGCAAAAAGAAATTACTTTTGAATTATTTCTCCGTGATCATTCTCTTTTTTCTGGAGACTGTAACATTTTACTGCTTTTCAACTACTGAATTTTCGAATTTTATAAAATCCTGAATTTGATTTGTAGATATTTGCATAAGCTTCATTCTTATCAAAAAGTAATCTTGATATCTCAACGGGTATATGCGGTACAGATGATTATTTGAAACCACATTTTATTTTTTTAACAGCTTTCAAGGACGAATTTCGAAAAATCCTGAAATTACTTTTTTTTATATATTTACGTAAGATTCATTTTAAAGCAAAAACCATTTCAATATTTCTACTGGTTTAGGATATAAGAGGGATTAATTTAAAAACACGTTATATTTTTTTAAGAGCTGTCAAGGACGAATTTCGAAAAAATTAAAAAAAATAGATATTTACGTAAGTATAATTTTAAAAAAGTCACCTCACTATCTGAAATGGTTTAGGAGAAATCACAGATTAATGAAAAGTACATTTTACGGCTTTTCACCACCTTAATTTTCGAATTTCGCAAAATCGAAACATTTGGGAATATGCATTTCTTTGGGCAATGTTGTGAAGTTAAAAAATTTATGATAGCATTCCCGGTTAATGAGATACCAAGGATTCTTTTAAAACACATTTCACCCCTTTTCACCCCCTTAACTATCGAATTTCGAAAAATCCTTTCTTAGTGGGTGCTTACGGGGCAAGGGGAAGCTTCCCTCAAAGTTTCATGGTTCTAGGTCCAGCGGTTTGGGCTGTGCGTTGATGAGTGAGTGAGTGTGTCAGGACACTTCATTTTATATATTAAGATGAACAAGAGGATGTACGATTAAATCATTTACGAAAACAACGTTGCAGACGGAAAGCTTTCACGCCAGTTCAGTTGCTGTAACGTAAAGGCGACGTGGAATCTGATGCGTGTGCCTGGGAAGTCCTGAATGCTTCCTTACTCGTACTAGATGGCAAGTCAGATACTTCCATTCTTACAAAGTCCTCGAGAACAACACTTGAGTTACGCAAAGTGGCGCAATGCCCGTACCCTTGATTACCTGTGTTTTATGACATGTGATGTGAGTCGTGCGCATAAATTGTATCACTTCTGCATCTCGGAAACAATGGAGCACGTACTTACATAACAGCTTCACCACGCAGACAAGGTTCAGGTTTCATCGCGTAAATATCAAGACGTGAGAGACAGCGTGGAAGTCCCACCGAGGAGTCACAGGCGACACAGCTAATTAAATACAAGCACGTCGTTTGCTTGTCGCATGTAAGTAGTTATATTTCTGTCTCTCTCTACATCTATCTCTCTCTCTCCCTGGTGAGGTGTGACACGATGTGAGGTTTCTCAAATTTGCATTTTCTGCTGCCATGCAAATAGTAAAAACCAATCTATTTACGTAAGTGAAATAATTCACGGTGAAATAATATGCCACGGACTGCGTAACAAAACATTTTAAAAAAATC
The DNA here is from genome assembly GCA_003012365.1 of Medauroidea extradentata. Classification (NCBI taxonomy): domain Eukaryota; kingdom Metazoa; phylum Arthropoda; class Insecta; order Phasmatodea; family Phasmatidae; genus Medauroidea; species Medauroidea extradentata. The sequence goes on along the minus strand of PNEQ01060345.1, from coordinate 16,260 downwards.
CCGTGGATTTTTTTTTTGTATTTAAAAATTTGCTGAATTTTCAATTTTTTTTCTTGTACTTTTCCGATTTTTTTTTAAATTCAAAATATTACGTTACGGTATTTAAATACTTTATTGCATAGCTCAAGGGATGTTATATCACAGATAATTATTTTATTCAAGTAGGTCAGTTGGTTTTCACTATTTCCATGGAAGCAGAACAAGCAAATTTGACTTTGACGCACCGTTATGAGAAACCTATGCGAGATAAAATTGTTTTATAAGAGGAAACTGTACTCACAAGTATCGTCTACAAAACTAAAGCTACTTCATAAAGATATAAAATTATGATTTTATCGCACTTGAACATCCTTAAGGAGGGACTAGGTTTTGTTTCTTAAAAAAACATTGCGGGTGAGGTGTCACAACAGTAACGTGTTGGACACGGTCTTAGGAGCACTCGGAGTTTGATTAGTGGCTACGGCCATCTTTTCATCGCTTTCCCGAGTTCGCCTCATACAAATACTGAGACATTTCTTACTGTCGTTCGGGATAAAGTGAGCACAACAAATTTAACCGTTCAAAAATATCACTAGCCGTTACTGCACGCAATTCAACGTTAACTATGGTTGCCTCACTGCTTGTATGGTTGGCAGCGAAATTACGCAATATAGTTCTGTGTATTTTCCAGTTTAAATACAACAATGCAGAAACAAAATTAACTGAAATCGACATAATTATATATTACATAATTAATATTTTTTTATCAAACTGTATCGATTCATACTGACTGCACAATTTATCTTTTATGCGCAAACATCGAGTGACGTGTCCAGAGAGGTTAGACAGTTCCAGTCGTTAGTCGTTACGCACAGAAAAATATGAATTGGCTATTAATGATTTTTTATTTACATATTTTTTATTTATTCATATTCGTCTTAATGATCAACATTTTCATTACCTTCATCGGTGCTATTCCAGTCCATCGCTTGATCTTTATCAATGCAGTCTTATTCGTTAGTTTCTGTAAAATTATAAACAAGTTAAAACGATTATGCATAGCTACACAGTATTGTAAAATATTTTTAAGTAGTATATAAATTCCTTTTAAAGTTTTCAATGATTCTCTGACATCATTTGGCAACTGATCCCCTTCAAACCGTTTGAAATGGTACTGGTTGTCCTGTATCCAACCATTGTTTTCTGGTTGATATGTTGTGTGAATTTTCTTGTGAGCATTGTTCCAAATACTAGATATGTAGTTTGCTCCTAAAAATTGCTGCAACAGCTCAGTTTGCAGGGTGACTGACTGGTGGCATCAAAATTTCGCAATCTCTTATGGTCAAATGCTTCATTAACATCTGACACAGTACAAGTATTGATGAACAGTTGAATCCGAGCAATAATAACATCAATTATCTCACCAATTCTGTACATTTCACATTTAACTGCTGGCTTACATTGAAAGTGTTCTGTTCCTCATTATAGTTTTCAAAACATTTGTTGCAACCAAACCTGATTAAAGCTTTCTGATACTCTTCTGTTTTTGTTAATATTTTGTAAGGTCGTAATCATCGTTTTTTGAAAACTGCAGAGTTATGTCATGTCCTGTGATTGCATGAAATCCAGGCAAGCTATTACAAATATATTCTCCTAACGTTGCGTGTATCTTCGTTTAATCTACATATCTCATATTGTTTCCAGTACTTGTAAACATTCAAACAAGCAGATCATTTTGTAGATGGTGCATATGGCCAAGCATGATGGCTGCAAAATCAGTATCGATACTTCTGATGACTATATTTGCTTGATGGTTAACGCTACATGCATGCTATATTACTTTGGTATCAGCTTCTTAATATTCCGGACACGATAACTCTTCCACAACCTTTGATAAAATGCGGTTAGACTAATTAACAACGAAAGAATAACACAGTCTAAAATTAATGTGAATGGTTTTGTTACCAATAAATGGCCCCATTTCATCTGTGGCCCAATGCATGATGAAAAAATCAACAAGAGCTTGTTTGAAATTTGAATTTTTAACTCTTTTGCAAAATCACTTGCCCGCATTTGATCAGGTCCATTTTATCGGGCACTCGAATTGTGCAGATTCAAATCACTGGGAATATTCGTAATATTTTATCGATACTGTAAAGTACTGGTCAAATATCACAAATTCTTGACGCTTGCAATTGAGTAACCATTTATAAATTTTTTTTAGTAATACTGCTAATTAATAAAAGAAACGATATCACAAACAGTCCCACTAAACAGAAACACAGCCAAAACCATATTTTTTAATTTATTGTTATAAACATTTACATAGATTAATTACTCATTACAATCCTGCCAAAGCATACACACAGCTTAAACTTTTATTGTCTCCAACAAATACTTCCAAATTTTTTGGAACATTTTTCATTGTGTGCTATAGAAAGAAACCGTCAATTATGAGAACATCTATATAACGTGGTGGCTCATGCTGGACTTCTTTTTCCAAACACTTCATTAAAGCAGATTTATCCGTTTTACAAACTGTAGTACCATCCAAATGGCACAAAGACAAAGGCATTGTGGTAATTGGGTTCGATAGAATTTTTGAAATATCCACCTTATAATCCACCGAAATTCAGAGCATACGACCAAACAAATCTGATTGAATTCTATTCTCTTGAATTGTACCACCTATCCGAATCTTCTAATTTTTTCATAATCTTTTGAAAAATTATTAATAAGTATTTATAAAATAGATTTTTCAAATCTACAGAGGTCTGTCAGGCAGTCAGAAACGAACGTTTCCCATTGACTTTTTTTCAATTTAAGCAGGAATGTTTGTTCTAGTTCTGATGCAGTTTACCCGATTAAATATTAACCAATTGATCTTTCTGTACTTTTGAACTGAATGGATTAATACATTGATCGAAGATCGCAATAAATTTCTGTAATTGTTTGATATTTTTCTTAATATTATGTTGGTTCAAGTCTGCTGAAATATCTTGATGGGGTTTTGGTCCTAATTCTTGATAGACTTGACAAACTATCGTAAACCTTACTTCGTGGCTACGAGCCTACTGTTGATGGGCTGAAATTAAGTTTGCAAAGTGTATAACACCTGTAAGCCTTCTCGCAGCATCTGCATTTATGGTCTGCTCTAAACCAGATCAATAGGCTGTCTTTAAAACGGCTTAGTTTTCCTCTTAATACTAAAACAACCTTGCTTAAATCCTTCATATAATATAAGAGAAAAAACAGTATTACAAATACGTAAAAATTAAATAATGCATGTTAAAATAATAAAATACACTAATTATACAGAAATAATATCCAAATATGTGTTACTTTTACCTCAGACCGCTGGGTTATTATATTTTTCACAATATTTTCCTTAGTATTTGCATACGAGGGTATTTTATATTACTGAGTAAACTGAATATGCGCAGTGAAGGGTCGCAAAAGATCTAACTCACTGCTTCACTCGAATGTATATTGCCTCGCGCTCGTACCAATAGCTACCCTACAGCTACTTACACCTTTGTCTGGCCAGGTGTTAGAACTGTTGAAAATGTCAGGATATCAAAAACCACGTATAAAATTCAGCTTTTATAGTATAATGTAAGTACATTGATAATTTATTGAAGTTTAGGGGCGACTGGCAGGGGCTTGCCACTACACTAATGGGCGTATCTATAAACGGCTTTCGAATGACAACCAACTGCTCACCAATGCTTTCTCTATGGGGATAGTTGGTTGTGACTCGAAAGCCGTTTATAAGGGCCGTATCTATAAACGGCTTTCACCAGCGCTAAAGACCTTGATGTTGAGCGCTGACAAAAAATCTATCACTCACTAAATATAATGTTTTATGAATGAGTAAATAAGTGTGTGTGTGTACATATATTAATACATATACACATACACATACACACAGTACGTGCCTTAACTTACGTTACAAACTTTGGGAGGTGATTCCTTATTAAAACTGATGTATAGGTACGCAATGAAATTTTTCCTTAGGTCAATTAGGAAGGAAGAAATTCATCCTTGAAAATAGGATTTTAAAATGGCATTCTGGCAAAATTTTGGAAATTACATGGAGATTATTTCAATATTCTGTGCACTATGATTAGTGTTATTGAGATATTCAACCCATCAACAAACCGCTCATTAAAACTCTCTCCTTTATGAAAATATTGGTGATGGCCACACACTTATAAAGACGAACATTTGTAGCGTATAGAGTTTTGTGATGTTTTCAGTTTGCTTTCTGAGCAGTACATACTAAGGAACATAGAAAGTCCATTTGTTGTAAGTCACTAGAATGCACTGTTTACAATAAAATGCTCTCTAATGTTTCTGTGCCAGCAATACGACACCCGGCACATTGGCAAAAATTGCTACATTTAACATGTAATCGCACACACAACGCTTGTTAATAGATTTTTGCACTCTTTAAAAAATCAAATTTTTGTTATAGTTCTTCAGAACCATATCACGTATTTAAACCAAGTAACCCTCAGAAAACACTCTTCAAACAAACTTCATACATAGCCATTCCTATCACACACTTTAATCTTTGGCATATTTCAGGTGTGAATTTCTGTAAAAAGCGACATAAATTCAAATGCTAACGGTATTACAATCTCTTACTACAGGTTGTAAAGCTAATCTCATATGCACTCCATTGCAGCTACAGACTGTTTGAATTTTTTCTTGTGAACAGCGCAGTCCAGAGACTTGCAAAAAGACGACTTTTTTTATCTAACGAACTTCATTCGTATCTTGATGTTCCGACCAGCTGTGTCTCAGCCTGAAGACGGGGGTAGATCGCAATCCAAGAAACGTTGCAGTTTTTCGTTGGTTTTAACTTGTGTTGTGTTGTCTATTGTCTTGTATTTGTTTTCCACTGTTCACTGTTTTTTATCTATTTCCATCTTGTTTCATATTGGGAATCTGGTTCTATTTTTATGTCTGTCTTTTGTGTATGTCTTTTGAATCTGGGTGTTGTGTCGATATTCGACAGAAATCCCTTTCTAGAATTCTTTGTTGTCTACTATAACTTTTATTAAAAAAAATTGACAGAATTTCTCTGGGATTGCTTTTATATATATATATATATATATATATATATATATATATATATATATATATATATATATATATGTGTGTGTGTGTGTGTGTTTATATTTTTGTGTGCGTTTTATTTTTTATTTATTTTTTATTTTTTTGTCTTCGTACTTTGTCATTCAACACAAGTTTGATCAGCTAAACATGTGTCATTCAACACAGGTTTGATCAGCTAAACATGAGCAATGGCGTATGTCCACAGTCCAATAAATTTTAAGACGACCTTATATGTTACTTACAATCTACTGCTCAGAACGGCAACATGAAATGTACGCAAAACCCAACGCCACGAAAGTTCTAGTCAATAAGAGAATGACCACGCATCCATGTTATTTTCATGAAGGGAAGAGTGAAAAGCGGTTCTTTGTGGGTTGAATACCACAATAGCACTGATTATTGTGCACAGAATTATAATTTAGATCCATGTTTTTCAGTATTTTGCCAAGATATTGTTAGAAAATTCAGTTTTCTAGGGCGAATTTCTACCTTACGAATTGCGCTAGGCTATAATTTCACTGTGTAACTATAATCACTTTTGATAAAGTACCACCTTCTAAAGTTTGTAACGTTAGCTAAGAAACATCCTTTGTATGACATTTAGGTTTAAATATTAAAACTCTTGAATATTTTTTAAGAGTTAGTGGACGGTAGTTTTCTTTTAACGTTTGAGGCACAGAAACGAGGGAGGCGATAAGTCTAATATGACATGTCCGTCAAGCACCTCATCGCCTCTAGGCGCAAAAGACTAAACTAGCGTGCAGTGTTTTCGTAGAAGCAGGTTTTCAACTGCACTTCAAGCGACGGTCCTGTAATTTTATTTCTGAAAAGTATGTGGTAAAGTCCACTGCAGGTTTCTATGATTTTGTTTTATGGTAACGGTTGAAATTTTCTCAGCTACAGCAACGTGTAAAAGTCATTTTTAGCACTATTGAGGAGCTTGGAAGTCATGTTTTTAATTAGCAGACTGCATTTTAAAAACTATAGGGAAACAGATTGAAGTGTGTCTTCCTTTCGTAGATAAACGCATTTTAAACATTTTCAGTAGTTACACAAGAAAAAATTGATTCTGTACCACGCTACAGCACTGCTCATGAGTCCGGTTCACTAACTCTTTAAGAGTAAGCTCTTACTAATACTCTGGTCGCAACATAATGCCACTGTAAAGATATTTGCGTATTGTTGTAATTCAAAACGTGTATTTATATATTTTAATTCTGACGAATGTAAATTTTTCTTTGCAGATCTCATACATCTTAATACGGGCGAAATGGAAGACAACAACTTAGCACCCTGGCTGGAAAGTGTTTGGACCCAGAATGTCTTGCGAGCTGTGGAGAATGATCCATCGCTCTCAATCACCGATTACCAAGTGAAAGACGCAAGTAGCAAGGGCAACCACTACATAAGCGAGATGAACAGGATCACCATCCAAGTGCAACGAGCCGGCAAAAGAGAAACAATATATCTTCTTCTGAAGAAACTTCCGCCAGGAGATGAGTTCCAGAAAATTCTCGCCAAATCGTCTTTTTTTCCCAATGAAATCAAAATGTTTCGCCAAGTTTTACCACAATTCCAAGCTATCCTAGAAAAATGTTCTCCAGGAAAGTTCAAACCATTCGCAGCCAGGCATATTTACTCAAAGAATGACTTTCCGTACTTTTTGATTGTTACAGACCTGGCTCCTGAAGGTTTCAGAATGGCAACTAGACAATCCGGTTTAGATCTTGATCACTGCTTGCTGGTCATGAAGACACTGGGCAGGTACCACGCAGCTTCTATTGCTCTACATGACAGCGACCCTCAACTTGTAGAATCATTCACAGCAAATGCAATGTCAGAAGAATCTTCAATTGATATTTTGAAGAGTTTCTCAAATCCCTGCGTAACATCATTAGCTAAAGTGGTCAGGTCTTGGCCAGAAGATGGTGAGATAATGGCAAGCAAGTTACTGAAGGTTGCGGACACGTTCCCTCAACAATCACGTCAACTTCTTTCACCTGAAGGCAACCGACTGAACGTCTTGTCACATGGTGATCTGTGGGCCAACAACATTTTATTCAAATACAATGATGTCACAGGCGCAGTGGAAGACGTCAGGTTTGTGGACTTCCAGCTTGCGTGCTACAACTCATGTGCCATAGATCTTCAATATTTCATCCACACGAGTCCCAGAGATGATGTGAGAGTTGCTCATGAAGAGGATCTTCTCAGAGAATACCACAATGAGCTGTGTTCAACATTAAAAATTATAGGACAAGCGAATAATGCTATTACATTCCAGGAGCTGTTGGAAGAATATGAGAGGAAGGGACCATTTGGATTTCTTTTTTCTCTTGTAGTTCTCCAACTTATTACGTCAGATTCGGAAAACGCAGTTGATGTAGAAGGATCTTTGAGTGGAACTGATCAGTCGGAGGCGAACTATAAAAGAGCATCAAACAAAGAATACGTGAAAACAATGAAGAGACTGTTACCTATATTTTATAAAAAAGGCTATTTCTGATTTCTAAAGGTACAAAAATAATTATATTATTTTATGAACTTTTTTTATTTTAAGCAATAGTTAGTCGTTTGCATTTACGTACCTGTTACTGAAATGTGTTTTTGTGCATTATTGATCTTGAAACCATTGGTCCTCATAAACATTTGACTTACAAGTTTTTGTCATGTCCCTTACATAAAAAGCAAATGAGTATAGGCATATTACCTGCATATAATTTACTCTAAGGATGTTTTCAGTCATTCTTTTTGTTATAATCGTTTTGTTAGGAATCTAATTATTCGAACCTTATTAATCATATCGTATAGAAACACTGAGACATACAAATTGAGATTTAAATAACTCATAAGGCATCAAAATAAAATGCATGGTCATTTAAAAAATATAAGATATCACCAGACATAAGTTAAGTGATCATATTGTTTTTAAAAAAGCTATTACCAATACGATTGTAGTTATGTGTACAGAAAACAATTACACGAGGCGTTAACTAGCTCACAAAGTTGGCATACAGGTAAATGCTCATTATATTTATGCGTTTAAGAAGTTTCCTGCTTAGTAGTAAAATGGTATTGTTTGTAGTCTTCATGCGAATGATAAATTTAAGTCTTCCTGGTTAATATGTAGAATTTATTTTTGTCGATCACCAACATCTTAACATCTTCCTTGTGTCCAATGTAGGAATCACTTATTCCATAACGACATATTCGATTTTCATTTAAACAAGCAATAGGATTTATTAGCATTACTGATATACTTTTCTACAAATTAATATAAAATTTTGGTTTTGCAGTACAACAATTTTAAAACGTTATTTACCTTTTAATGTACTATTACGCTGAAGGAAATAAATAACACGATTACTTTTTTAAGGTAAAATTTAAACGAAACAAAATTAAAATACTTATTTTAGAGCTTTATTAATATTCAGATTTATTTAATCTTGCATTGTCACCAACATTTGCTACAGACATAATATTTCTTTTAATCGTCGAGTACCCTTCTTCCCGTTCTATTGTCAAAAACACTAGAAGCGTAATATAGTACTTACTATGCGGAAACTATTTGACACGATATTTACACAGCACATTTATGTCGGCTACAAAATCATCTCCCTTCAATCAATCTCCTTGCAGATACTGTTCCTAAATTTTGTGTCAAATGATTTTAGGCAACCGATGTGAATGTATTTACCAGTACTAAAAACTCTGTATATACTTAGTGTCATAGCTTTACTGATATTTTAAGTTTCCTATGTTGTCTTGGGTTTTTATGTATATATTTTATTATAAGTATATGTACACAAATGTGAAGGAGGGGAACGGAATATTCACTAGTGCAATGAACCGCATACTAGAATCGAATTTTGTTAGCATACTAAAGACTGGCCGAGTCTTGTCTGGTGTTCCTGTGAGTAGTGGCTAACGGATGAAAATGATCGGGGCTTGAGTGTACACAGGACAGCTGATTCTAACATGGAGGACATTGAACTAATGGAATTCTCCTATCCCTATTATGCTGGGTCTGACTGATTTTATATTATATCTTGTGGATATTTTATTTGTGGCATTTGTCTTTCGAACAGTTTCAAATTATTGAACAAAAGCGTATTTCCGGAATTGTATTAATTACATAAACATTAAATGTTTACAATTAATAATTTATGTAGATATTTTCAAAATTACATTTGGCAGAAAGGAACAAAGGGGTAGTTTTCTTACACTGAAATATTGGTGCATTCTAATGGTTCTATATGCTGTACACCAGAACAACGTGAGTTGGTACCTACTGTAGCCGCGTGATTGATCTCTGTTATACGTACAGTTGCTTGCTACTTGTTTTAGAATACGGATTATAATAAGTCTAACTTTACACTAATAAACTATTACAGTGATTGTTTAAAACTTAGATTTCAGTCATCGCACAATAATTACACTCATATTACATCAAATAGTGCGTACTTCATAGACCTAATACAAGCAAACTTAGACTTTTTTTTTTTTTTTTTTTACAATTTGGGCAAGTGAATTTAATTTGTATGATGAATCATAAAAATGTACGAACTTTCTACTTCCTGCATAAGTGATTCATTTATTCTTAACTTAATTAACATTTTCAGTATTTTCGAACAAAAAGTATAACTTTTGGAGCAAATTCGTGAACTGCCCTCTTAAATGACGCCCCTGCGTGTCGGGAAATCACGGCTGGTGATGTGGCCTGCCATCGACTCTGTTGAACGATTTTTGTACTTTTACAAAGAAAAGCTTTGTAATCCCAGTTGACAATAAAGCCGTAGTAATACTAACTTTGCGAAATTACATAATTATCAAAGTTAGTTGTAGTATTACTAAGGCTTCTTTTGGTAACTGGGTTTCCAAAATGTTTCATAGTAAAAGCAGCCTACAAAAAATTACAGGCAACAATCGATCTCACAAGGCCAGTTCAGATATGTTTGTGAGAACTGAGCACAAAACACCATTATCGAAATTAATTCTGCAACATTTACAAAAAATCCGAATAAAGCAGTGACGGATTTAGGAGGGGGCGATAGGGGCGATCACCCCCCTAAACACGAAAAATTTTTTTTTGAAAAATTTAGAGTTTGCACTATGTACAAATTAAAATATGAAGTAGTTCGCATAGAGACATCAGCAGTATTAAAATGAGCAAAGTATTATGCAAGACTTAAAATCAAATGGTCTAGCAAGTACTCACTTTCTAGAAAAAAGTGATAGGTTTCTTCTTTCGTTCACCATAATGCTATACAGTTCTTAGGCAAACTGTTGACAGGCAGTTGACTCGATTATGTGAGACAAGGTGGGTTGAGAGGCATGACAGCGTCCTTCAATTCCGACAGTCTTTGCCGAAAATTGCAGATACCTTCTCAGCTATCTCGGAATGGAGTTATGAAGCTCAAAGTGCTGCTATTTGTGAGACAGAATTTTTAGTGCGCTTAATCTCTCTGATGTACTTGCAGTAGCTCTACCCACCAGCATATTATTTCAGGAAGAGACTTTAGACACGGTAGTACCCAAAGACATGCTTGAAAACACTCTTTGCAGTTTAGCTGTGAAACGAAGAGATTGTAAGACTTGTTTTCATAATTTGATGGGTGAGGTCGAAGCTTTAGCTGTTGACTTAGGGATGGAACTGAAAATGCCCAGAACAGCCAAAAGACAACAACACCGACCTAATATTTCTACCGGTGACATGGAAACATACTTTAGAATTACTTTGTTTATCTCCACCTTCGAGAACATTGTGCAAGATCTCAAATCAAGGGTCTCGTCCATGACACCACAATTGTACAGTCTAGGATTGTGTATTCCGTCTGTTTTAATAGACAAAAGTGTTAATTCGGAAATGTTTTCTCGGGACGTTTTGAATATTGTTCAAAATCACAATGGATTTCTGGGATACGAGAAAGCGATAACATGAAAAGTTTTAGAAAATGAGATGCAGTTATGGCAGTTACAGTTACATCGGGGACGTCGTAGAACAACAAGTGTGATGGATGCATATTTGCACTGTAACAGGGACCTGTTTCCAACAATTGAAACACTACTTTTGATGCTGGCTACGTTGCCAGTTAGTGTGGCTAGTGCAGAACGATCTTTTTATACATTAAGGGCCTTATTCATAGTCGTGGGATAATTCCGAGGAGATCCTGAGACCATATCGTGCCAGTTAGTCCGGACGAATTGTTACCTAATTCATAAACGCCAACTAACGTCGGACTAGAAATAGTCGCGGGATCAGCCTTGTACACTGTTGCCAGATGCATGCGCACTTCACCGTTTACCACACATGCAAGTATTCGCTAGTGAAAATAATTTGAATTTCACCCCGAAATATTGTTTCAGTTATGTCATATAGTGAATATATTGTGACGGTGTTAGTACATTTTCTACCAATAAGCCACTCTATTAAAATATGCTGTTAATAAAATAAGTAAATTTTCCGCTATAGATAACATTATTAGTCTGGCTTCTGTAGAGCAGTGTTAACATTTTCGATTTCTAATTTAGACTCGTGAGTTCAAAATTTCGTTAAATACATCCTTTTTTTAATTTCTTAAACTACAAAATTAATAGGCAAAGAATACCTAAATTACATTCATTTACTCGATATTACTTCCAATCTGACAATAAAATCATAACAAACATACGTTTATTTATGTATGGTAAAAAAATCGCCTTTTAAACAAGAATTTAAACTACTGTTGATGAAACATGAGTAAGAATGGGCCGGAAGGGGAGGGGGGTTGGAGGAAAATCTGTGACATGTATTGTAAAGGCAGAGCAGAATTCAAATCTAATAAATCTGGTTAAACTACACTACCAGTACATAATCGTGTATTTCCACTAGTCGAAATTTTATTAAGAACGATATGTGCTGCGGCATTATGTAAACAACTAACAAGAAAATTTAACAGCAAAATTCCGCATAACGACGTAGTAAATATGTTTAAGAATAATTTGTGCAAATAGAGGTTTCCTAACTAAATATTACAGGATTTACTGTCGTGAAATTGAACGAATTTAACGTTTACTTACAGAATGTACAGAATAAATGCACTTATTAAATAAGAAAACTGCATTATTTTCGTCATGTACAATTAAAAACAAACAAATTTAAAGAACAAAAATATTTTTTGCATCTGACGAGATTGGAACTCGCAATCTTCGCATTGCTCTGCCAGGACTACCACTTTTTTATTTTTTTTAATTGAATAAAATGTTTGATACAATGGCAAGGCTATCACCTCGCCACTGCACCAAACATTCCCCCCTTTAAGTGAGTCTATGTCATCTAATCCCCAGTGACTTTTTTGTTTCGTGTAAGTGACGTAATTGGACGTTGGCGTGTGGCAGCCAGACAAGACGAACACAAACACCCAGTCCTGAACCCGAGGAAGTGACTGTAAATGTCACCTATCCGGCCGGGAATCGAATCCGAGACCCTTGACCCACCACTGAGCTACCGATACACATAAATTCATTAAGTGGATAAGTACATATTTATTTGAAATCCTTCGGATACACACACACACAACATTGCAACGTATTTTACGAAAATAGAATATTTACGGTTTAATGTAGCTTATAACAATGATTCGCATCTTCTTAGGCCTGATAAAATATTACTACTGTATTTAAATGTCTTACACGGTACAATAAACACACAATACGAGTTTTTTGCTCACAAAGTTTGAATTTGACCGTTTTAAATTAAGTAACTAGGGCTTATGACTAAATAAAATATCAACGTAGACTTATAATAAGTTTCTTAGTGTGAAATATTCATTATATTCTATAAGTAACATACATAACACAGGCATCGTCTTATATTTTAATGGTCCGCCATGTTTATTTTCGACTTTGCCCATCGTTTAACCTACTCTTGGTCCGGACTAAAAGTTAGACCGGACTAACACAAGATGATCCTCGGACTAGCGTTAGTCCGTGTCTATGAATAAGACAAAAAAATAGTCCGAGGAAAATCCCGCACTAGTCCGGTCAAAAACGACTATCAATAAGCCCCTAAGACGCTTGAAGACATGGCTGCGTTCACGGATGGATGAGGAGCGTCTGAATAGCTTAGTTTTACTGAATATACATAGTGACATTGATGCCAATTGAGAAAAAATAATTACCGTTTTGCCAAATCAGGTAATCGCCGCCTAAGATTTTGTAATTTATTGTAAGTTTCTTGTTGTTGAATTGTTATGAACATTTTATAGCATATAGTGAAGTAACTTATTTCTAATTTATTTCACGTTGGGTACTTGCTAAAAAATGAAAATTAAGTGTAAATTATTGAATAATCTTATGGGATTTTGCAGAGTTTGTGAGATCTTCGTATATTCCCCTATATCAGTTTCATTTTTATTTGTAATGTTTTCTTTGAGTTGTGTAGAATCCACGCTCTAACTACTAAACAATTTTTTTTTTTTTTTTTAAATATTAGAGGTTAGAAAATTTTTATGAGACGTTTCAGTGTTTCTTTAAGAGTGCTTGAAAATAAAACAGAAATTCTTGATTCCTTTGTATGGTATTTCGCTTCATTTTGCGTGTTTAGATATAATGTTTTTTTTTTTCTGTTAAAAATGTTGTGAAAATGTATTGATGTTATTTTATTACCGGTTACCATGTCTAAAACAATTATTATGTGTAATTTTAACTAAATCCGTCAAGAAACAGAAATGTCAAGAAACACACAACATACAGTGAAACTGACAAAACAATTTCATCTAAAGATAAACTTTCGACTGGTAACGAAAAATTCAACTTGTTTTCAGCAGATGTTGTGTATTTTCCTCTCCCATATAATTACTCGTCTATTTATTTTACGAATTTGCGAAGGAGAAGTTGTGTTACCAACACTATCAGTTTGATGGTATTGCGTAATATAGTATACTGTACTTAAGGTTCGACTAAATTTTTGTCCGACTAATTTTAGTTAATATTAACAGCGCGCATAACTGCCAACAGTTAGCCACGATAGGAACTAATTTGTAAAAGTGTATTTTTTGTTACGGTAATTTGTTATTAGTTGTTCTGCCCAGGGATGTAACCAGGCGATGGGTCCATGTAGACGCCTATTAAAGAAGTATTTTTGTTAAATTCTCCACTGAAACGAATTATTTAATTATATATGTATATATTCCTACAAATGGTACATTGATAATAAAACTTCTTAAATAGCACCATTTTGCACCTTCAAATCCAAAGGAGACCTCCGGACACCCCGCTTTAATAAGGGGAAAATGTATAATTAGCCGCCCCCCCCCTAAAACTTTGGTCTGGATACACCACTGCTCATAAATTTTAAATAAGATTACAAACACGTTGAATCACGCAAAATTCAGGTGTCAGCCTACCTTCTCTAATGAGTTCACATATTTGTTGAAAAGTAATAACACTGCTGGAAAAAAGATTTAGCACGTAATTCACACACACAACACTTGCATCCACGTTTCCGTTTCATTCATTTTATTTGTCTTGGATTTTAGTCTCGCAAGACCATTTTTAATCCCAAGCTTAGACAGCGCAGCTAATAATGGTAAATTTCAACGCACAATAACAACACTAAATAAAAAACCGATAATATTCACTTGGCAGTATTGCCGTGCAGCGCGGGAACTTGCCAACATATAGGATTCATGTAACTCGTAAAACCAACTGCCGGTGACCAGTGTTACCAACTGAAATTTATAGAAAACCAATAATGGCACTGGAATAATCACCGGAGACCTATCTTATTAATAGAAAAGAAAATGTCCAATTTACTAATATCAGTTTGAAACGTCTTCACCTCCCTGTTTATCAACGTATAATTTACAAAACTTCACCGATAACACATTATCTTAAATTACAGTAACTGCTAATAAAACCACTAAAGTGGCAATTCTGCTAAGTTCGGCTATATCCGGATCACTTCGATGAGAAAGCACTGCAATCGTAGCTTCTAACACAGCGTCACGTAGCCAATCCCCTCTCATGTTCCTTCCACCCGGACACCCCTCCAACCCCTTCATTCACCCGAATACTATCGCTGCAACTCTACCCACTGGAAGCGTTATTGGAAGCGCTTTTAAACAGCTTGCTTTGGTTGTGTACGGGATCGTTTCTTCCAATTGCCAGTGTTGTAATCCGAGCGGAATTCGTAAAAGATACACCTATTTGCAGGAGTCATAGTTAGCTTCTAGTAGAGACAAGGTTGCAAGTAAATATTTACTATAATCAGAGCATTGTCAGGAAGCTGCCGGGGCAAGCACAGTTTTCCTTGCTTACCTTGACGAGATGCCACTGGTGTGTGTGTGTATATTATATATATATATATATTTCATATTAACAGCGCGCATAACTGCCAACAGTTAGCCACGATAGGAACTAATTTGTAAAAGTGTATTTTTTGTTACGGTAATTTGTTATTAGTTGTTCTGTCCAGGGATGTAACCAGGCGATGGGTCCATATAGACGCCTATTAAATATATATATATGTAAATATATGTATGTATATGTATATATGTATGTATATGTATATATGTATGTATATTTATACATGTATATATACGTATATATGTATATATGTGTCAATATGTAGGCCTAGATATATATGTATATAGCCACATTTTGAAAATATGGACACAGGATGAACGAAATACACGAAAGTCGAGCTAGCTTTGTAAGTAGTATATGTGCATCAAGTTCGATATAAATTCTAAAATACTGTTCGTTAGATATCTAGCTTGATTGGTGCATGTTATAATGGCCGCCATTTTTAAAATGTGTACAGGACGTAAACGAAGTAGACAGTACAAATTATTATATGTATACAATGATTGATTAAATTCGTTCTTTTGGTTCAAACGTCTTTTAGGGGATACACACGCGCATACACCAACACATACATAACCCACAGACACACACATAACCCACAGACACACACATAACCCACAGACACACACATAACCCACAGACACACACATAACCCACAGAAACACACATACACCCACAGACACACACATACACCCACAGACACACACATAACCCACAGACACACACATACAACCCACAGACACACACATACACCCACAGACACACACATACACCCACAGACACACACATACACCCACAGACACACACATA
>PNEQ01060344.1:0-43503 GCA_003012365.1 Medauroidea extradentata | reverse complement strand
TTCTTCTTGTTTAAAACCACACACAATCCGACTAAAGCTATCCTATCATCTTCATCTTGTTGGCTCGCCATCTTTCAACTGAGCTAAACGTACGGTATACCGTTACGTGTGTGGGCTCTAGTTTGCACAGGTATACCTGTCAGGTACACCTGCGCAGGTTTACCTGTCATGTATACCGTTACGTGTGTGGCCGGCCTAACACGGACATTTGTATCGTCAGGATGTAGTCAATTAGAGTAGTGCCGTAGTTCCGTTTTTGGAAATGTAAAACATATTTTTCAAGATTATACATCTACTATCTTCTAGATGCTCCTTTCCGAGCTTCCGTCACCCTCAGCTTTGGTAAGTGTTCCCGCCATGAGATGCCATCCCCTTTTACTAGTCACGAATGTTAACTAAATTTTCCCGTTTTTGCCTCTGTTCACAGAGGGTGCAAGTGATAGATGCTAGTGCAAGTTGCAAGTGATAGATGCAAGTTGCAAGTTGCAAGTTTCAACTTAAATCCCGCTCAAGTTCACAATGTTCGTGACTCGACTGTCTGCTAACCATACAGACCGAATTGGACATGGCGTGATGCCACCGCATAATTTAACATGGCGATAAGTAGCCGCCTCATGGACTTTCTTATTCTTTTATATTGACAATGGATACTGCAATGACGGTAATGTGTCGTCTGTTATTCTTTTCTCAACATTCGACACAAACGTGTTTGTTTTGTTAAGTATAAATAAAAGGTAACTTAATGCAATTGTTATATTATATGTTTTATTTTAATATTCAACTAAAGTTTGTTTGTAAGAGCCCCGTTTCTATAAAAGCAACTATTTCTAAAATTAATAGAATTTTATGTGCAAACTTAACAACCAATCAATTGTAAGATCTAATATTTAAATTTTTATATAAAGGTTTTTGGCACTTGAACCTATGTTTTATTTCTTTCTTTAATATAAATATCCTCTTGGAATTATTGATACAATTTTAAAATGTAATGTGATTCTACAGGAGCAGCAGTCACAGGTAACAGCCTATGTTGTGTCCGGTCTCCCTACCAGCACGCATTTCAAGAGTACATGTAATTCCAATGGTAGCAGACTATAATTAAAATTAAATAACAAAAAGGGAGGTCCGCGACATTTTTGTAGCAGAGCGCGGTTCATTAATTTTCTTAATATTGAATTAGTAAAGTGGTATTTGTTAATGTCTTATTTATGTGTACCAAAGTGGTATCAGTCATAATTTCAGTAACTTTGCTTAGTAACAAGTTTCTATGTTGAATGTTTGGAGCTTTCAAGTTATATTTGCATGTTTAGTATATTTAATTTAAGGCACTTTAATTTTAAAAACGTTTTATTGTGCCGCGCGACTTTTGTTTGTTATTACAAGCGCGTCTTTTTGCCCGCCATTTGCCGGCTGTCCTTGAAGTCAGCCGTGGTCCGGTGAAGCTCGTGTATGTTTTGTGGGCGCGTTTATTCACAAGTAACTTTGCTTTGGTGTTTCTATTCCATTATAAATGTTTAGGTATCGTTGACAACCTATTTGAGTGCTCTACTAATTGTTTACAAAATACGTTAACGAGTTTCGCTTGTCGTGACCTTCAAATCCCGTGGTCTTATTACCGTCTAAACACTAATTACTAAATAAGGCAGTTTGCCATTTGTTCTCAAACAACACAAGTTCTACTGAACTATTTATGCTTATTTTATTACATTTAATAATATTTTAAGTCTCTTTGCATGAGATGTTGTTTATTTTTTGGAGCACAATAATTTTCAATATGTACCATCACAAGGTAAGTGCTAAATGCATTATTTTTCATTTAAAAAGGTGTTTTGTGTAGTATTAGTAACTTTCAGTGACAGTTCCATTGCTTATTAATATTTTTAATTTACCATTTTTGCCAATACGTTTGTTTACATTGAGTTAGTCCACTCTTGCATAGAGAGCGTCACTGTCACAACATAGCTGCCGCCGCGCCGTTGGGCACAACCAGTGCTGCAAACCTCTCCCATGCTGATTACACCAGGTCTTAGTGGAATTCCCTAGGCCTTCGTTTACATTTTACTTGACGTGAATTTTCATTTTTCTATTCTTGCCTAGAGCATTATTTTGTTTTCTTTTGTCACGTTATTATTAAGAGTGTGTACATATTTCTAGTGTATATTGAAAGGGTTATTCAGTTTATTTAAATTTAATTGTTACATGTGTTTAGTTAGTGAGATATTTTCTTGTTCGTGTGCTTCATAGTGCACTTGTTATTTGTGAAGTTTCACACGCATTTCTTTAATTTTACGTGTCCCAATTACTGCAAAAATGTCGGGTATGACTCCCGAATACCTGCTCAAGAATGAGCTCATTTTTTGAGTTAGTGGCGCGAAATCTCGATGCATCTGGAGATGTGTCAATGCATAGAAAGTTCATATAGCCTTTAACGATGGCATATAACCCTCAGTGTATTATTATCTACGTGAAATGAACATAAGTGAACTACAAAACAGCAGTTGTACCACTAGTCTTGGCAGAACTTTAACGAGACTTACACATGTCTTAAACAGACTTTGTATTTTAAATTTATTGGGACAAGGGAACGCAACACAAAATCATTTGGACCAAATACAGCCACAAATTGAACACACTAAAGGCTGTCTTGATTTGTTGAAAGGTCGTTTGACCTATATAAATGCACACTCTATACTCTCACAAGTACTACTGCACCTACCACCTGCTCATCCTCTGTCATTCCACCTTCGACCATCCCCACCTCATTCCAAACTTTTGAAACTACCCAATCACAAGGTAGTAATACTAATGACGAGCAGGAAGAACTGCATTCTGTTGTGGTAGAATCCATAAGTTGCAGCACCACATCATCACCGGCCATTTCATCCCTTTTCACCCCCACTACTGAGAACTTATTTGTACACACAGCTTCACAAGAAATTTTGCCAGTATCCACTCATTCAGGAAATGTTCAACAGTATCTACCACAGTTCCGGCAATTTTCTTTTCCACAACCTCCCCTTCAGACAGCCACTTCAATTCCTAACCCTCCTCCTGTTCAACAACAATCAGTTCCACTTCAGAACCCCAATCAAATTCAGTCAGTAAATTTTCAACCCACTTACCAAGCTCCAGCCTATATTCCTAACCCACCACAGCCTATAAATTCAAGCAACCCTATTTCTAGCCTTCAAACCACTGCAGGCGTGCCAACTGCACCACAAAACACAACCTCTCATCACAATCCACTTGTCACTTACCTCATCTCCAACACGACTTCATCATATTCTGTTTTTGGAAAACTTTCACACCCTCTAGAGAGACTTCTCTCAGCTTTCCCAGAAGCTGATGGCTTAAATGTAAATCAGTTAATGAAATTTCTTCGTGAAATTATTAAAATAAAACAAAAAAGTAATATATCTGATAACCAATTACTAGAAATAATTTTCCCTTTCACTAGGTCACCTTTGAGTGATCGTACAACTTTTGCCATTAACCATAATTTTTCAGTTGACCAGTACCATGAAGATATACTGAATTATTTTGTTCCTGCCAGACTTTTGGTTAATCTAAGGTTAGAGTGGTACAACCGACTACAGTCACATCAAGAGCCCTTGGCTCACTACATAGCTGATATCAAGGAAGCAGCTATTGTGCTCAGACTTCCAGTATCTAAGTCTGAGATTGTTTCAACCATCTTGGATGGGTTGAACCCTATTGAGCGTTCTCGCTCTGTTTTTGCCACCAGGCCACAAACTAATTGACTTGGACCATTTTTGTATAAATTCTACCAATGTAGGTTTTGCAGATAAGGCACATGGTAGACCCACATTTAATTACAGAGACCAGTCCACACCACATAAAACATATCAAGGGAGTAATGAAAATACACATTCAGTAACATTTCACAAACCTAAAAGTAAATTTATTCCAGAACAGAAAAAAGAAAAGACTGAAACTGTTCAGTGTAGTTTTTGTAAAAAATTTTGTCATGTGTTTGCAGATTGTAGAAATAGGAAACAACAATCTAATTTAAAAAATGTGTAAGGTAATGGTCCAAACCACCTTCTCGCTTTGGACCACGTGGAAAAAATAAAATTAACAAAATTAAAAACTCTTTAGACACTTCCAAGCATAAGTCAAAACTTAAACAAGTTCCTAATACTGTTTCTCATGTTAAAGATTTTACTCAAGATGACATAGGTAACAAATGGCATTGTCACAGCAAAAAGAAAAGAAATGTAAACATGGTAGATTTCTAAAGAAAAGAAAGTGTCACAACATTGTGCCTCACGCTGCTCCATTTTTGCCATATCTTACCATACAAGTTAGTTATATTAAAATTTATGCTTTAATTGATACAGGATCTGTACATCGTTTTATTTCAGGATCACTTTTTCAGAAATTTCAGGAAAAACATTTAGTCAAAAGAATTGAGTCAGTTGATTTGTATTGTGTTACAGCTTCTGACACCTTTGCTAATTAATAAGATAGCTTTTGTGAAAATAAAAATTACTGCATTCACGTGGATTTTTCCATTCTTAGTGTGTGACGTACTTGTCACA
The DNA here is from genome assembly GCA_003012365.1 of Medauroidea extradentata. Classification (NCBI taxonomy): domain Eukaryota; kingdom Metazoa; phylum Arthropoda; class Insecta; order Phasmatodea; family Phasmatidae; genus Medauroidea; species Medauroidea extradentata. The sequence continues at coordinate 38,941 of PNEQ01060344.1, read as the reverse complement.
GATTTTATTTTAGGGGCAGATTTCATTTCCAAAACTGGAATGCTTATTGTTGTACAAGCTAAATGTATCACATTTAAATACATGCCCAGTGTCATAATTTTATTTAGTAATTCAGAACCTCAGACCATTTAAATACATGCCCAGTGTCATAATTTTATTTAGTAATTCAGAACCTCAGACCAACAATTCCATGGAAGTAACAGAAATACAGGAAAACAAAAATCCATTAGATTAAAACCTCTTGATAAGGATAAACATCAAGCAATACAAAATTTGTGTACAGAATTTTCTGGTGATTTAGCAAGTAAATTAGGTCGTACACATTTACTAGACTATGAAAGCAATCCTTTGGATTCTAAGCCAGTGAAATCATATCCGTATGATTTAGCTCCTCCTAAGATGAAAATAATGAAACACAAAATTCAAGATCTTTTAGAAAAACAGGTCATTGAACCATCAAAATTAGATTTTAGCTCTCCCGCTTTTCTTGTACCAAAAGGTAATGATCAACGTCTTGTGGTGGACTACTGTGGTCCAAACAAACAAATAGACATAGAAAGTGTGCCACTGCCAAATTTGAACACTGCATTCAATTGGTTTAGTAAAGCCAAATATTTTAGTGCTTTTGATTTGAACTCATCATATCATCAAATTCCCTTAAGCAAAGAATCCAAACATATTACCAGTTTTTGTGTTCCCTGGAATCTATATCAGTACACTGTCGTCCCATTTGGACTTGCAACAGGAACACGAGTGCGTACCTGTCTTCTTGACCAAGTTTTAGGTGATCTTAAATTTAAATTTATTTTTAACTACCAAGATGATTTGGTAGTATAATCTGAGAATTTTGAGGAACATGTTGGTCATCTTAAGGAAGTTCTAGAAAGACTTCGCAAATCTGATCTTACTTCCAACCTGAAGAAAGTAAAGTTTGCTGTAAAAGAGATTTCATTTCTCGGTCATCTAGTTTCAGAAAAAGGTGTTTCAATTTACCCTGACTGAACTAATTCTATCAAAAATTTCTCTCCGCCGAACGATACGAAAGGCATTTCATGCTTTATTGGCATGGTAAATTTCTATTCTAAATTAATTCCAGAATTTGCTGTACACGCAGCCCCATTGAACATGTTAAGGAAAAAAGGTGTTGAATTCGTTTGGGGAAAAGAACAACAGGAATCTTTCGACATTCTAAAAAAGGCTACTTCTAGATCTACTGTTTTACGAACTGCTGATTTTTCAAAACCCTTCATACTTCAGACAGATGCCTCTAGCATTGAACTAGGTGCTGTTCTATTTCAGGAAATCGATGGTCAATGCCAACCAGTCGCTTTTGCATCGCGAACACTCAGCCATCAGGAAAAGAAAGCTTCTTCAGTTTACGAACTTGAATATCTCGCAGTTGTTGTTGGCGTAGATAAATTCAGACAATACTTAGATCATCAATAATTTCTACTATAAACAGATAATCAAGCACTTTCATGGTTATTAGCACATCCAAAACAATTAGGCAAATGAGGCAGATGGATTGTCAAAATTTACTCTCTAAAATTCAGTATCCAACACATAAGAGAAACTCAAAACATTGTCGTCGACTCTTTGTCTCGTATGTACGACAACTACCCAGAGGAGGTTAGTACATCAAATCAGTCGAATGTTTGTAATGCTTTGTTAACAGATTTTCCATAAGCTTTTCAGGACATCAAAACTCATCAACAGTCCGACCCTCACATTTGTGAAATTATTGATCAGCTTCAGAAGGGTACAGATCCCAAGCAGTACAAAATTTGTAAAGGTATTTTATATTGTAAACCTCACTTTTCTAGAGATCATAAAATTTTTTTGCCACAGAATCTTCGTGATATGATTTTTCAGTATTATCATTCCTCGCCAATAGGAGCCCACTTGGGTATTTTCAAAACCATAAACTCTATTAAACGTGCTTTCATTTGGAAAGATATGTATCAGGATATTTCAGAAAGTAAACTTTGTGCTCTGAGTAAACCAACACAAAATACCAAATTAAGTCATCTTTCATCAGACATTACGGAGCCTCCTTTATAAAAGATTTTCACTGATTTCGTAAGACCATTTCCTCATTCCAAATTTAACAATACTATGCTTCTGGTATGCACTGATGCTTTTACTAAATTTGTTTGGTTAATTCCTCTTAGTAAAACCACTACAGAAACTACAATTTCAGCTTTGAGGAATTACATTTTTAAAAATTCAGGAGTACCTTCAATTATTACCTCAGAAAATGGTCCACAGTTCAAATCCCGCCAGTTCAAAAACATGTGTTTTATTCATGGCATTCAACATGTCACTACTTCCCCATTCTACCCACAGCCATCGCATGCGGAGCGCTTCAATAGGAATCTCCATGCAGCTTTGATTGCTTTCCATGCTGACAGCCAGGCAGGATAAATGGGATCAGAACCGTCTTTGGTTGCAAATAGCTTTCAACTTTGCCTGCCATGAGGGACACAAGACCACCCCTTTTGAACTGATGTTTACATATAAACCAAATTCACCATTTTCCAATCTTTTGTCCCTAGCGAACTTGCTGCCTAATGATCCAAAGGACATCAAGGAGATTTGTAAACGAGCGCAGAAGAATTTAAATCTGGCTCATGAACAAAATAAGAGGAAATATGATAAAAACCGTAAACCGAACCCATTCAAAGTAGGCAATATGGTGATGTGCCAGGCACACACTCTTAGCAAAGCTGCAGACAAAAGAGTGGCTAAGCTTTCCTATCGCTGAAAGGGTCCTTACCAAATTCAGAGGTTTTTAGTCCCAATTACTGTCGCAGTCTGTGACCCAACCAAACAGGCAATTCAAGCATCCATAGTGAAATAAATGTTCACTGCATGTGTTTCTAGTGTAGACAAGTGTCAGCTACACACCCACAAATCCAAATATTCCTAGGTACTAGTTTTAAGAAACTGGCATAACGACATTCTTGTACATACATGTAAAAACCAGTTGCAACTGTACATAATCAATTGTGTGTTATAATGTTATGTTATATTGAGTCGACTCAACATCACTTTAATTTTTGGGATCCTAATTGATTTATATTCCAATTGATTTACTTGCCGATTGCTATTGATATTGTCTATTTGGTCATTGTGTCAACTTGTACTTTTGGTAAGTGTTAATTGTGTATTTTAAATTTGTGTCATTCTTTGTTATGTTCGAATTTGATAATATTTTAGCATAGCTGTCACATACATTCTTAATGAATTTTTAATTTCTTTGGAAAGAATCACCATAGCGTCCACCTTAAGGGGGGGGGGGGAGGGAGTCTGCGCCATCTTAACATTTTTACTCAATATTTTCATTTAATATTCATTATATTGTCTGTTGAGACAGAACAAAATTGTCAGTGATATTGATACTGTCGTGTTAATATCTTTCAAAGTGTTTGTTGGTTTTTGGGGAATTTTAAAATTTAATTTGCTTTATTATCCCGGCCATACATGCACACGGCCCGCCTTGCCAGCCGCTTGCTTGCTGTAGCCACAGCGCTCTCTTCTTGCTACACGTCTCCAGAGTTGGCCGCATGTAAGATAAGTTTCTGCTGTATTTTCAGCACTCCTACGCTCTGTAGCGACGCTGTTCGCTGTACTCTGTACCACTCCCCACCTCCGTTCAGTTAGTAAGAAAGTGCTGTGCACTATACTTGTACTGTCGGTTGTAACCGGCTTTAATTGTACTATGTCCCATACTGTAGGCCCTTCTGGCCGTTTCAACACTCGCACGCCATCTCTTGAGAGATTTTTAATCTCAGGCGTTAAGGACACGGTCTCGCAAAGCATCACTTCGCACTATTATTACTATGTCTCACTTTGTGCGCGGCATATGTGCTTCTGCACGAGACTAATTTTCTTTTATTACGTGTGTAACACGGACATTCGTATCGCCAGGATGTAGTCAATAGAGGGCTACTCTAGTTCTTTTGTGATTTTATAATAGAGTAGTGCCGTAGTTCCGTTTTTTGGAATGTAAAACATATTTTTCAAGATTATACATCTACTATCTTCTAGATGCTTCTTTCGGAGCTTCCGTCACCCTCAGCTTTGGTAAGTGTTCCCGCCGTGAGAGGCCATCCTCTTTTTATTAGTCACGAATGTTAACTAAATTTTCCCGTTTTTGCCTCTGTTCACAGAGGGTGCAAGTGATAGATGCTAGTGCAAGTTGCAAGTGATAGATGCAAGTTGCAAGTTTCAACTTAAATCCCGGTCAAGTTCACAATGTTCGTGGCTCGACTGTCTGCTAACTAGGCAGACCGAATTGGACATGGCGTGATGCCACCGCATCATTCAACATGGCGATAAGTAGCCGCCTCATGGACGTTCTTATTCTTTTATACTGAAATGGATACTGCAATAACGGTACTGCGTCGTTTGTTATTCTTTTTTAAAAATTAAAAATAAATGTGTTTGTTTCATTAAATGTAAATAAAAGGTAACTTAATGTAATTGTTATATTATATGTTTTATTTTAATATTCAAGTAAAGTTTGTTTGTAAGGGGCCCAGTTTCTATCAAAGCAACTATTTCTAAAATTAATAGAATTTTAAGTGCAAACTTAACAACCAATCAATTGTAAAATCTAATATTTAAATTTTTTATAAAGGTTTTTGGCACTTGAACGTATGTTTTATTTCTTTCTTTAATATAAATATCCTCTGAGAATTATTTCTACAATATTAAACTGTAATGTTAGCTCTACATGCGCAGCAGTCATAGGCAACAGCCTATTTTATGTCTGGTCTCCCTACCAGCACGCATTTCAAGAGTACATGTAATTCCAATGGTAGCAGACTATAATTAAAAATAAATAACAAAGAGGGAGGTCCGCGACAACACGAAAGTAAAATAAGTTTTGTTTGCAGTATGTGTGTGCCAGGTTTGATGAAATTCAAAAAAATATTTCCATACATATGTGTAAGAAATTTAAAAATGTAAAGATGACCACAATTTTGAAAATATAAACACATGCTAAATGAAATATATAAAAGTCAAGTCAACTTTATATGTAGTATATGTGTACAAAGTTTGGTGAAGTTTTGATAAATATTGCCTAACATATGTGAAACTGTGTTAAAAATATAAAAATGGCCGCCATTTTAAAAAATATCAATACGGGATGAACTAAATACTCAGTACCCAACTAAGCTTTCTATGTAGTATATGTTCGGTAAAATTCTGAAAAACATTTCCTAAGAATGTTATATGAAAATGGCCGCTATTTTGGAAATAGGCCTATGTACACAGGATGAACGAAATACACAATATTTAACTCTGCTTTGTGTGTATTTTATATGTACGAAGTTTGGTGAAATTCTGTGAAATGTTTTCTCATACATGTGATACTATGCTAATATATATATATGGCTGCAATTCTGAAATTATGCGCTCATGATGAACGAAAAACACAAAAGCCAAGTCAGCTTTGTATGCAGTATATGTGTACCAGGTTTAATGAAATTCTAAGTTACTGTTCCTTACATATCTATATGAACAAAATATTTTTAATGCCCGCTATTTTGAAAATATGGGCATGGCCTAAACAAAATACATAAAAGTCAAGTCAGATTACAATGTACTATATGTTTACAAAGTTTGATTAAATTCGGTCCAATGGTTCAACAGTTTTAAAGGGACACATAAACACACAAACCTAAACACACACAGACACACACACACAGAATGAAAGGTAATTCATAAGCTATATTTTTCCTTTTGTAAAATAGGCTAAAAAAGCAATATATGTGTAAATTTTATATTTTTATTGGAGTTGTGAGACTAGTTTTGCTATAATTGTTTTCATATCTGTTTATAATTTAAGTCACCACCAAAGATAATAATTCCAGACAATAAATTAATTGGTAATTGTGTGATCGATAAAGTGATTATCAAAGAAAGCATCGCAGTCTTAAGAGGGCTTGGGACATGTGGCTCCAAGCCGCAAAATCGACGTTCATGGCGCAAGATATCCTGTGCAAATCATTACACATATTGAAATCTGGGTAATATTCATATATTTAGTAAGATTTCGTCTTAGATTGTCATTAATCGCAATTTCGATATAAGTTAATTTTTTTAAATTGCGTAACCTTGAAAATGACGAAGTTTAGTAGACGAATACTGATAAATTTTCACCGGAAACGAAAAACCAAAAAATTTCAATCTACAACACATTTGTGTTGATGAGTTTGGAAACTGCGGGATGCATGCAGAGACAACCACAAAGCAAAATATCTTCCGCCGCATGTTTCGTAACAGGCCTTTCAAGAAGAATTTCGCAGCGGTTACAGACGATGTAGTTCAGGCGTCTGCCCACAGATAGTGCACTCTCCGCGCGCAGGTATTCATTACAGTATCATGTAGCCGATGTAGCGTGTGTTGGAGCCAAGGCACTGATAAAGACTGGCCGATGTTACACGTGTTGGATTACCTCCACTGATAAAGACTGGGTGAATTCGTCAGTCATTTTTTGTCGGTTCGCAGCCAGCTAATACATGGCTTCGAGCGTGTAGGAAATGAGACGTTCAAACTAAACTCGTCATTAATCGAAAATAACTTAAGCCCTCTACACAATTACACGACGCGGCGCGAAGCGACGCGATGTGACATGACGTCACACCAAACGAGCCAATCACAGTTACTTCACTCGCGATGCCGACATCACGCGACATCTCACCAAGCGACGAGGCTGACTTGCCGCTCGGGCGATATCGCTGATGACGTCAAAGACAACATCCAATTAGAAGCAAGAATGCGAAAAATAAGAAAAATAACTATTGTGATGTCTGTAAACAAGAGAAAAATAATAACGAGAGGGAAGGAACGAAGGATGGAATATTAACTTAGCCACACATATTATATGTTTCTACCTGCCTCACAGGAACATAACCTGACATCCCGCCACATATTTTGCTTATGCAATATAAAAGTGCTTATAAAAATTCAAGAGGGTAGTGTTTCAAGTTTGTGTTCGAAATTCATCACGAGTGTAACTAGCCCGTGTTCGAAAATTCAAATATGACCTCTCGGTCAATTACCGATCTAATATTATATTTAAATACAAATAAAATACATTGTAAATAATGAACTGTAGATGTAGCATTTGGCAAAATATTTATCACGTAGAAAATATAAATAAACCTAATCTAATCGAACCTGCTCACGTAACTGTAATAACCCATGGAAATAACGTACCGTACTCCTGCGAGTGAATTTTTGTAATTGCCGTATGTGGTTCACATGTATTTACACAGATGGCAGGCCGTGTCAGCTTTTCTTCCGCGAGCTATATCGCCTCGCATCGCGTCGCGTCATTGCAAAACGCACTGCCGGCGATGCTTTGCGATGTCGTTGGCTTTCGCTTTAGTTGGGTCACCACAACGCGTCGCGTCGTGTAATTGTGTAAAGAGCTTTAGAAAAATGAGTAAAAAAGTTTTCAGTGTAATTGCAGATTGCCCTGGCAATGATGGTACCAGTTTATTTCCGTCACGTAAAGAATTTAATAAGGAAAATTTTAAATTTCTATTTTTGTTGTATTTTCAGTAATAAATACGTTTAATTTATTGAAAAACACTACCATACTTTTTTCTTTGTGTCTGCATAACTCCAGAAAAACTTAAGAGAAGTCTGTTTTGCGCGATAAAAACCACGCTGATGTTCCAGTGACGCCACAAAATTGTATATTTTAAAATATATGCAACACACAAACTACAGCAAAATGCATTCAAGTCATGAAATTGTTTTCAATAAAGTAATTTATTGCGGCAAACTCCAGTATGGCTTGAACTCCGAAAAGTATAAATGTTGACAGTAGTTCGTTTGCGCAGCAATGAAATGAAATTTACTGCAAATAAAGTCTTAGCTATAGCTGCATGGTTTAAGCTTCAAGAAGAAATCCAATACTATGATATTAACGACAAAAATACAGTTTATGTATGTAACGATTATTTCTATGTATTGTGTACAACGTGACACGGTTAGTGTGAAATAAATACGTTCGTTTAAGTCAAAAGTTGCAGTCTCAATAGCTTGCAGTTTGCGACGAAATCTCTGCAGCTGTAGTGTTTTTGGCTGTTTCACTGACTGTCACATCATCAGCCAATAGACACGTTCCAGGCACCCGTGATTGGCCGATAATTCGAGGGATATGCTGGGTCTAGCGAAACTCGCCCCGCGATGGCAGCACATCTCTCAATGCCGTTCCCGAGAAACGTGAAAATTATTGACAGAAAAAATGTACTTGTAATAAAAAAAATGATCTGCTATATTATTTTCCCGACTCGCGCAAACAGGACGTTCGATAACCAGTCTGTGCCAGCTTCGGTTAAACGCATTTTAGCTATTAGCTCGATAGGATAATTTTTTGTACGCAACCGACTGACTTTTTAAACCTAAATTTATGATTCTTTGCCGGATCTGAAACAATAAAATGAATTCATAGTAAGTTATCACTCTGGAATTTTAAATAAAATTTACAAAATCAGACCTATAACTAAAACGTCGTAATGTGTGAGCGTTACTAAAACCTTGCTGGCTTGCTGTCTTCACTCCTTTAAAATTAACACCATTGAAATCTACGTTGTTAACTACCAAATCTACAACCACGCACACCTTAGCAACGGGCGAATTTCCCGAGCTCACTTTTACGTAACTAGGTTTGTTAAATTGTATCAATTTTTTTTCTAAGTCTGTGAAAAATTCCAGTACACACGATAGTGCCTGGTGGGCGGCGTCTAATAAAAACAAGGAAGGCTACGTCATAAATGTGTTAGTCTGAAAGAACGCGTTTTCAGTGTTCAAGGTGTTTGAAAATGTCATTTTTAAAGCTGAATAATTTAAAAATTACAATGTTCAGGGAGCTTGCTTTGCCTGGCTGCATTTAGCGCCAAAGATAATTCGGAAGAATCAGGCAAATATTAAAGACTTTTTTTCTATTATGTACAACATACTAAACATTATCCTGTGCTCTGTCCGTTAGAAAAAAAATGTGGAGCAAAATAAAGTAAGCGACAAACGATTTTGCTATTGGAGATAGGTGGGAGATACCAGCGGACGAAAGCAAGGTAAAACTCTAAATTTAATTTTTGTGCCCCATTAGATTATATTTTTATGCCCCACTCTAAAAGATCTGCGACACGTAGTTATTTTGGCGGCAGGTAGAAGATGGAAAATATTTCAGACGCGCGCGGTCTAGATCAGTGATTGAACTATAACTTCACCCTCACTTCAGCCACACAAAATTGATAGTGATGTTATTAATAACTATACATTTGTTACAAATTCTTTAAATTTTTTGCAAACATAAAATCATTAATTAAGAACATATGTTTACAATTTGTGTGCTTTTACTGACATATTGATTAATTAAAGAATTTTGTAGGAGAACTAATCAGGTTCATTGTATCGACTATTATGATTTGATGACCTAAATTTAATATAGTCTCATGAATTGTTCAGCATGTTTTCTATTTGTTCTGCAACTTCAACAATGAAAATAATTGAAACTAACAACAAAATGGCATTTTCACACAGGTTTCAGTGTATTCGCCAATTAAATAAAATACACGTGTTTCTTTTCTTTGTGGAAAATATGGTAAGCTTTAGTCGAAACCAGACGTTTATTTTTTTTACTTGATTATTTACGTACTTGTAAGAAGTTTAATAGAAATGCACTACATGAAATTAAGTGTCCAGAAAATATGTTTTAAAGTGACACTACAAACAATAGCACTGTTTGTTAAACTATGCCAACATGTTAAATTTTTTAACGGACAAGGTATCAGTATTTTGTACAGGTACAAACTTACATTAAGACAACAGTGGTACATAGCATGGTCAATTGCCATTTACAACAGTACAACGTGTCACGATGTTCAAAACAGTAAAACAGGTCAAGAACACTTTGTTACTCAACAAATACGTAATTTTTTATTTTATGTGATTTTGCGTTTAATATATGCAATTAAAGTGATAGCAAAACATTTTATTCTACAGTATGGAATCCAATGAGCTACGTCACAAAATTCACGTAAGCTTCTTTACGAATTTCAGTCTCATTAAATGCACAAAATGTCTGGCATTTATAATAGTTTCTTGAGACCTATAGAAGCTCGTACAGTTGAAAAATTTGTTCTTTGCATTCCTACTTTCACCTACAATAGTTTAATACCGTAATTACTATTTTTCCTTTTAACACAGAAAAAACGTCAATACATGTTTTTTTTTATATACTGTAACCCAGAATAGCAAAACTGCTTATAATCTACATCTGCATGTGGGAAATGTTATTACTTTTAAAAATTAGAACGTAAGCAATGTTTCCCCAAAACTTCTCATACATAATATGAAGACCTAGATTAACGATTAACTTTTTTTTTCATTTAGAATACATTTTTTATGTATTACACATTACATTAAAATCTTAGTTTATTGGCGATGTTTCACGACATTTCTTTTCACATCATACTGAGTACTAGTGACGGAAATTTACACCGATTCTTAGTAATATATAATCAAACTAGTTAATTTATTAAATACCGCAGTGCTGAACATTAACGTGTCCAAAATATTATGTTTCAAAATACAGTATATAAATAAAAACAATCTTATAATAATTTTTCTTCTAAACATATCTTTTTTATTTTACTTTACAAATTTTTCTCAATGATAATGTTACGTTCTGACTAAACAATTGATTGAAAGGTAAGCGAAATTCATGTTGAAAAAGTTAACGTGTTTTCTTGAAACCTGCAAGACTTTTAACAGGAATATTCTACCTTTTGAAAAATGCTAAATGAGCGTCTCTCTTTATTTTGAAGAAGACGTGCCATGTAACATACATAATTTCTGTACAAATCTATCAAATTCTGCTACAGCCTGACAGTAAAAAAAGTTTATTTTTTGTTATAAATTACAGCAGTTTGGAACAGATAGCCTACTTGTACAAAATGTACAATTTTCTTTTTACAAAATTTGCATCACTAGGCAGTAAGAATTCTCTGTTCTTTTTGTAAAATACTTTGCATTGAAAAATCTGATTCATTAAGTCGCGGTTAGGTCTCCTGTTAATCTTAACTTACTTACTTAAACAATAATTTCACAACAGGGTCGCAACAGTATAAGTGGGCCGGGGGGAGGTTACTTGCCACCCTTTTTTTATGAATCCTTGAAACATGGGCAATCCTTAAGAGGGCGTGGTACATAATTCAACGCTAAAAGCATTAATTTATAACTGTAGGTTTCTTGAAGCCAATTTGCGAAAAATAGCACTTCTAGACAATAGTTTTATCCAACGTTTTAAACAAAATTGTCTCCATTGTTACGAACTTCTGAGGCACAATCTCAGACGCCGGAACCTCGTGCATTTAACTGCTGTGCAAGAGATCACGTGTGATGAATTAGTAATTTTGAATAAATACTTACTCACAAAGTTGGCAAATGCCGTTTTCTAGGATTGTAATTGAGTAGCTTATCCATATTGTCTTCGAATGAAGGGTAGATATCAATTGATGTTTTCAACGTTTATTTATCTACCACACACTCTTAAACAATCTTCCTGTCACCATGCGATAATTTTACTTATTATTTATTTTAATACAACATAATATGTAATTCAAAGAATATTTTATGAAAGCAAAACTCCATTATCCAAGACGGCGATAATTTTCTGTGTTCTACTTGCCGCAAAAATGACTGCATGTCGCGGAACTCTTCGAGTGGGGCATAAAAATTGTAGAGTTTTCTCTTTCTTTCGTTCGCTGGTATCAACCTCTATCTCCAAAACCAAAAAAACTTGGCCTCTAATTACATTTCGCCCTCCATTTTCTTGTGGACGGTGCACAAGAAATCGTTTAAATAATTGGTAAACAAAATTACTAACGAAAGGAAAATTCACGGGGTAGACTACCATCATTGACAGGACATTGTATTATTATATTGCAAAAAATTTAAAATATTTTGAATGAATGGTTTTCGATAGACGACTTTAGTTTGAGCTTTTCTTGCGTGCTCGATGAGTGTATTCGTCTGAGCTAGCTACGGACCGACCAAAAATGGCGGACGAGTATACCTACTCTTTATAGGGCCCTATGGAGGTCGTCATTGTTTAATTTACATAAGATAACTGTTCCAAAATCGGAAGAAAACGCTACAATGGGTGGCAATAAAACGCACTTTAAGAAGAATGGCAAAAGAGGACACATGCTTATTTCTACATGGCGAAAAAGAAACAAAGTAAAATCACTCCCAGAGTGATGGAAGAATAGACGGTAGGCCTAAATAGACATTGTTTATGCTTGAAAAGTTTGTCTTGTTAAAATTTTATCGAATTGGACTCGTCTGACAAGCCTGGGGTGGAGGGGAAGAGCCAGCCTATAGGAGTAAGCCTCACATAGTAAAAGTAAAATGGTAATAGTTTTTATCATAATTAATTCTAGCAGTACATCCAGTGAAAGAATAGAGAATGACTGTCAATTCTAAATTAACGATTGTAATTATGTATGCAGAAATAAAAGCGGCTATGGTGGACGACTACTGTTTTTGATAGGCAGGGGTGTTCTAGAGATGCCTCTCACTCATTGGCCAAGCAACCAAGGACTGGAAAAGCAGTGGCGGGGTTTTGGTGTGTGAGAGAGAACGAGGAAGAGAGAAGTCGATCGGCAGGGATGCTGGGTGGAGGTACGTGTAAGTTATTCTTCGATATATCAACGGAGTTTAGGTTTTTTAAGCATTAACAAGTCAGGGCTGTTGAGCGCTGACGACCAAATGATATATTACTAGGTGAGGTAATACTGAATGGTTACACGTAAGTGTATGTAAGAGTATGTAATGTCTGAATGCCCTAAACCCACAATTTCCAAATGCAAAAAAAAAAAAAAAAAATACTCGTTACTGACGGACGAGTGGAATAGTTGGCTAAATGGAAAGGTTAGTCAAACAGGCTACGATTTTAAAACATTTGGGGAAAACCATGATCATGGCATACATCTAGTTCAGTTGTTAAGTATAATGTTGGGCCTCATTACATTAAAGACTTCCTTGTTTATAAAAAAAACTTCAGTTAGAAAAGTAAATTGTGACATTATTTGATTAAAGACACATAAGTTAATGTGTTAGTTGTATTTTATTTTATTTAGGTGCTGCGACAAAATTATTTGTATTGAAACTATTTTTTTCTTACCGAGCTTATCTTCGTTCTGTTTCTTGTTTATGTTCGCTTTTAATTTAAACAGAATAGGAAATTTGACAATTAAGAGGGAGAAAAGGGCCAACATGTGATAGCATGTTATTTTCAATAATTTATTAACCCCATAACATATTGTTACAAGTTGCGGGCTAGGTACGTTTGGAGATCGAGGTCTTTGATAAAATAAAGAAATAAAGCTAACCTAGTTTATTTAAAATGTGTATACAAAAAAACTATGTCTATAAATATTTACCACAATAAATGTCAAACAGAACAAATAACTACTAGTTACATAAAGGATAAAAAAAATACATCTACATAAGTTCTCTATATATGGACAGGTTACTAGTCACTCACAATGGTGGACACAATGAAATAATACCGAAGAATCTTTTCTGGCCTAGAAACACCTTCTTCCTTCTACTTGCTGCATTCCCACTCGCTGGACACCCTCGAACAGTCGTCGCAATCCAATACTTGTCACTATCACTTGAGATCACACCAGGCACCTGCCAGCAAAAACTCTCTCGCTCCTGCTGCAGCTCTCCCTTATATACCCACACCTACATATCGAATTATCTCGGCAAGTCTCTTTTCTCCAACCACCTGGAAAGGTGCCGCTTCAAAGTCAAGCACCACCCCGAGAGATAAAGAGGGAACAGGAACATTCCAGATCACGATATTTCCCTCGGTTACCCGATATTGGGCGCAGGTGGTCACCACCGCACATGGGCGACAAATGTATGCCGAACCTCTTTGTTGTTGCCGCTGCTATATCGGCTTACACTGCTCTCCGATTACAGCGGCGTGCAGGTTGTTATCATGGAAAAATACAATCCATGCAGCACCCGAGGAGGTCGTTTAGCGCTGCCGCCACAGTATTGTATTCTGCCGCCCTGCCCGACAGCCACGGCGCCAAGGAGTAGGTGGGAAGAGGGGTGTCCTAGCTCTGCCACCACAGTATCGTACTACACCGCCCAGCCAGACAGTCGCGACTCGCAACACTGCCCCTTCCTCAAGTCTGTTCGTCCCGAGCAGACACAATATATTCTGGTCCATCGTAGAGAGCCAGTCTGTCAATATGCACAACCTTGGGTTTTCTTGTCCCAGAGCCCTTGCGAACTATCCGGAAGACCACATCATTTATCTACTTGACAATCAGATAAGGGCCTTCCCAGCATTTCTGTAGTTTCGGACAGTATCCCTTCCGTCGCTGTGGGTTATACAGTTACACCAGCCTTCCTTCTTTGAATGTTTTTTTCAGGTTCCCTCCGATCATACCTCGTTTTCATCCGGCCGCTGTTGACTCTCAAATGTTGCCGAGCGAAATCATGGACTGTGCTCAATTTGCGATGCAGTTCGTCAGCATACACCATCGGTGAAGCAGGCTGTTCTTCTTCTGCTGGCCTCCCATACAGTAGATCACTTGGAAGACGAAGCTCTCGCCCTAACAGCATCTTCGAAGGTGTTACCCTTGTGGCTTCATGGATAGCTGACCGATATGCAAGGAGAAAGAGGGGTACCTTGGAGTCCCAGTCCTTCTGATTGTCGGCTACAAAAATGGACAGATACTGTTCTAAGGTACGATTTAACCACTCGACCATCCCATCCGACTGAGGATGTAAAAGAGTAGTCCGTGTCTTCTTTCATTCCCAAAATTTTGGTCACTTCCTGGAATAACTTGGCTTCAAAGTTGCGGCCCTGGTCGGAGTGAAGTTCGAGTGGCACTCCAAACCTTGAGAACAAATGCTCCACTAAAGCATCGGCCACTGTGCTAGCCTCTTGGTTAGGTATTGGTATGACTTCAGGCCACTTGGTAAAGTAGTCTTGCACCACCAATAGGTACCGATTCTACCTCTCAGTCACTGGCAAAGGACCCAAAATATCTACTGCCATTCTCTCGAACGGGGCTCCGACAATGTACTTCTACTAAAGATGACCATGCCTTCTAGTTCTTGGTCCCTTTCTTGCTGTACAAGCATCACATGTTCGGCACCACCTCTCGATATCCCTGCAATGTAGCCAATAGTATTGCAATCTAACTTTGTTGAGAGTCTTATTAACTCCAACTATGAAGTTCCTTCAGCAACTCTGAAACTCTAGTTTCTGGGGGTACCAGCTGTAGGTGTGTTATTTTACCGTTTGCACATTCCCAGTTCCGGTACAGGACACCATTTCACAGATATAGAAAATCCCATTGTGCCCAGTATGCCTTAGTTGTAGTACTTTGTGCAGATAAATTGGCCTACTCTGAGCGCTGGCCTTTTTTCCTTCCATTCTAGTATTGGCCCAAGAGCAGGGTCCTTTCTCTGATCTTCGCGAATCTTTTCATCGCTCCAGGGAGAAGGTTCACTGCCAGTTGTGAACTCTAGTATTCTTGTTATCCGAGCAGTTGTTGCCTTCCCAGCCTTCCCTTCTTGGCGAACACAATGAAAGCACATTGGCTTGCATGGCCTCCTGGACAGTGCATCAGCATTGTTGTGTAAGCGCCCAGGTCTGTGCTGTATTTCAAAATCGTACTATTGAAGGTGCTGTCTCCACCTAGCTATCTGTCCTTCTGGATTTTTAAATTTCAGTAATCAATGTAATGATGCATGATCTGTTCGCAGAATAAAATGCCTTCCATATAAGTAATGGTGAAAATGTGAAATAGACTTGACCATTGCCAGGAACTCCCTGCGAGTTACACAGTAATTTCTTTCAGGCTTATGTAACACTTTGCTGAAATACTCTGATGGCCTCTCTTTTCCATCCTGGATCTGTGACAACACAGCACCAATCCCCACATCGCTCGCATCAGTGTCTAAAATGAACTGTCCATTACTACTAGGACAACCTAGGACAGGAGGTGAAACCAAAATTTCCTTTAATTCTCTGAATGAGGATTCACAATCGGGGGTCCAGAAAAATTTTCTTTTAGTCTCAGTCAATTCATGCAATGGCTTTGCTATTGTGGCGAATCCATGCACAAAACACCGATAGTAAGCACATAGCCCAAGGAAACTCCTTACTTGAGTCCGATCAGTTGGATGTTGCCAATCTCCAATTGCTTTTGTCTTCTCTGGGTCAGTTTCTATCCCTTCAGCCGACACCACATCTCCCAAAAATTTCACATTCCTTTGGAACAAATAACACATTTTGAGAACTAGCTTCAAATTAGGTGCTGTTATCCTCTGGAGCACTGAATCAAGACATGTCTGGTGTTCATAAAATGTCTTCCCTGTAACCACAATGTCATCTAAAAAAACCTGAAAAATATCCAAAGGTAGTACTCTTTCCATAAGTCGTTCAAATGTTGCTGGAACATTGCACAGTCCAAAAGGCATGACCTTGAATTGCCAAGTTCCTTTCCCATGTATAGAAATGGCTTCTCTCAATCTTTCGGGGCTACTTCACATTTCCAGTAACCACTTTTCATGTCCAAGGTTGAGAACCACTGGGATCCAGTCAGGCTATGCAGAGTGTCATCTATCCGAGGAAGTGGGTAGGAGTCTTTCCTGGTCACATCATTTAGCCGGCGGTAATCTACACAAAATCTTGTTGAACAATTTTTCTTCTTGACGAACACAACTGGAGATAACCAGGGGCTGTTCGGTGGCTCTATCACATCCAGGTCCTTCATTTCCTTCAGAATGTCATCAACTATCTCGTGTGAAGCAAGAGGTAGACGTCTAGGGGGTTGCTTGATAGGTCTGGTGTCTCCTGTATTAATATGGTGACATGCCACAGATGTCCTACCAATATCATGTGAACCACATGAAAAAGCATTTTGATTCTTTATTAAGAGTTCTGCAAGAGCATTCTTTTGTCTCCAGTCCAGGTTTTCCTTTGTCCTCTTCAGAAGTTCTGTAAGTGGTTCTGGCAAAGTATGCTTCACAAGGTCCTCCCTTAAGAGTGGTGTTTATCTGGGAAACCTGCTTACACAAGCCAATCGTTGCCCCCTCCTTTAAACGAAATGCATTGTCAGTCAAGTGCATCATTCTAACAGGGAAATAATTTGATCTTGATGAAACCAAAGTCCTGGCTATAAGTACTCCATCAGGAAGGTTACTCCCTCATAATCTTGAAGTGTGTTGCAATTAAATGTCTTCCATACATTCTTGGCATGTTCATAGTCTTCTTCAGTAATATCCGTGTCCGTTAGTTTGTTGTAAAACTTGTCGCTGGGGGCAGCTGCACTTCTTCCAGTTTCTTCAGGCTGTCCACCTAGTCATATGGGAAGACTCCTTTTCTGGTCACTAGATCCATTTCGTCATTACTAAATATATTGCTTGTGTTTCTAAATTCACTTCGTGGCAGGTTGTTTACGAGGGTGGCGAGGCTTGCAGACATGAAGCGGAATGTGTCGATAAACTGAATGGAAAATTTCTCCTCCAGCGATTTTGAGAATGTAATTAATTTTTCCTCTGTATACGGGATAATGAATATCTCCTTTTCGTCATAACCTAATTGTTTAATGATAAAGTTTTCGTAGTAAATTAAATTGTGGAAGAGCACTAGCAGTTTCTGTGGCCTTCTACGCAGCTTGTTGCAATTTTAAATGCCGGACCCTTGTATTTTCCTGTGAAGTGGTTGTGATCATTTACTTTCCCATTTTTGTCGGTAAACTCTTCTTCACAGTAGCAGCATGTGTCAGCCATGAGGTGGTACAATAATTGCAGGTTATCAAGGGGCTGCATTTGTTCGCTTGTCTCATAAATTTCCTTTACTTCGCTTCCTATTTTTTTTTTTTGTCTTCAAATAAATGTTTTTTCGGCATTTTCTCCGGTATACATAATAAGGTTTCTTGGCAGGCTAGCAATCTTGACGGGCGATATCAGTTCATCGTCTATTTCTATGTACGTGCAGTAGCTGTAGGCTTCGTGTTTTTGATATGAATACGTATATGATGATGCTGGGTCCAGCTGACAGGTGTGAATCGCCACGAGCATGGCTTCAAAATCGGCGTAAATTACAATTGACATCTTGTTGCCATTGTGGAAATTTTTAAATTTAAGAACTGGGCGATTTCCGTTCTTCTCGTATTGCGGCATCTCGACTCTTGCAGGGGTGTGCGGCTTACAATACATCTTGTGTTCTTTTAACATTTCAGCGCCACTCTTGCCTGTCATTCTAGGCATATCTTGATACGTTTTGAAATACCTCTTGCATATGTGAATATTTCCATGATGGCCTGTCATCTGATTTCTTATAAGTGCTGAGAAATTTTTAATATAACAATAATGGCTGTTTTTCTCCTCGGTTGTGAGCAGCAGTAAATCAAAGTGCGTTTCTTGTTCCTCGCTAGTTACCCTACGTGGGATTACTTGGTTTTCGTCATTAAAAATAAATACATTTATTGAAACGCCCGGATTTTGCTTCTCAAAGATTTTTATGTGGTGCAGCAGTGTTAGAAAATCAATATCTTGAAAATTAAATTTATCTTCTAATTCTGCGTACCTCTTATTTATGCGCTGCGCATCATTCCCGCTAACATACCGTGCCAATATCGCCCATTTAAAGCACATGTTGCCCTCATTTTGTGGATTTATTACGGCGTGTTTTGACTTAATATCGACAGGAAGCTCTATACAGTATAGCTGGAAGCTCTGGTTGGCACTAGCTTGTTCATGCGCAGCTTTAGGCGTTGTACTGCTTGCAGCGTCCAACCAGAGCCCCGAGACATGTATTCTTGTTCTTCTTGGCATATTTTCTCTATGCTGGCCGTCACAGCTTCCTCAATGTCGCCTTCGTTGTAGAGCGGTACTTTTTTTTTTAATGTCCTGTTGACGTGTTCCTGGTCATGCGGCTCAGGTTTGTCATAGTTACATTCTAAAAATATATTAAACTTAATTGGCCCGTTTACAGCTACTTCTTTCTTTAGTTGGTTTGTAAGGTTTTGTTTAATATCATCAAGGTAGCTTCAAATATCTGTTGCGACGTCACTCGCATTTTCGCCAATGTAGGCTTTCAAATTGGGTCTAAAAGCTGCCTCTGCTAATATAAAACCATGGACGCTCGCGGCTCCTAGCCCTACTGTAATGTGTGGCCTTGCTACCTGCTGCTGTACCTGTGGGGCGGAGGGCATGTCTACTTGTGACTTCTTGGCGGGGGGCGGTGCGGGTCCTGTACATTTTTTAACTTGAGCCTTTAATTTATCTGCCCCAAAATAAGTTTTCCCGCAGTTATTGCATATATGTACTAACTTATTAGTGTTAAATGTGCGTGTGCGTGCGTCGCTAGTGTTTTTAAAAGCGGAATTGCAGAATTTACAATTTTATGTAGCCGTCTGCTGTGTCGTACCTGAGCAAGATCGTTCATTGTCTGTTTAGGTTGTCCTGGTGTGAAAAGTGTGTGCCACACTTGTGGCAAATGTTGTTGATAACAAAGTTCGATGTGCATGTTGACTCGTGTCGCATTAAGTTTTTGCGTAAAGTAAAGAGCCTATTGCAGAAGAAACAGAAAAATAGTGGGGCTGTATTCGGACTCACCAAACCTGAAGAATCGGCCCCCGAGTTGATGTCGGAAGGAAGAGCAGAAGAGGAAGGAGACGAACCAGCGACGCGTCTGCTGTCCATGGCTGTCTTGATAGTGGATCAGCAAGAACTGAAACAATAAGGCACAAAACACGGGGAGGATCATCAGCTATATGTCTTTTTAAATTGTTAAAAATAGATTATAAAAACAAAAATTAAGTGGGTCCGTAAAAACGACTAGAAAGTAATGAATTTAGTCCAAGATTTCACACTTTTTAAACTAAACGTTTTATTCATTTCTTTCTTTTCTTATCACAGCTCAACTATTTAACAGCAAATAAAATAACAAATCAGCGGGCGACACGCCACATTAGAACACTCCCCGGATACCGATATTTCACTTGGCTTGTAATTCTGCAAAAAACTCCGCTCCCGTTAGGACGCACGCCCTACACCATCTTAGCGGTCCCGCGGCCAAGCCCTCTCTGCCGTCCAAACCGCCTGCCTCCCCTGTTTATGATCGCGTTTCCAGGGAATATTCTAGAAGGTTCTAGCATGATCTCATATAAACATCTATTTTGTCTAAATTCAACTGCAAAGGATATAAAAGAAATTTTTTAACATAGAAAAATTCAGTAATTTACTCTGATTATATAAATATAAAACTAAATTCGCGCCGAAGCACCAGGAAGTTAAAGGTTCATACACTCCATGTCCTTCACCGTTTTCTTGGAACTTGCTGTCTTTGACCTCCCCACCCAGCTTCTCCCATGCGCTGGCCAGGCGGCCCGCTAATCCTTGCTCACTCCTCAAAAAAGCGAGGGCTGATTTCACTAAGAATAACTTTTAAACACTTGCATTTACTGTCAAACACCCAGAGAGCAAAGTGGTTTGAAATTAAATTCTGATTCAAATGAAACCAAACAAGGCTATGCTCAGATAAAATTCACCATTCAAATTCCTGGACTTGACTATTTCCTCTTACAGTAGTGCTCTTATGTTACACCAAGCAAAGTGATTGGCTCGGGTTCCAAACTCTGAATTCCAGGCAGGCCTCTCGCGACTACCACTACATGTCCCCTAGTATGATCAGTGGTAATGTCCTAGCAGGTACCCTGTTATCTTAGTTTGACACTCTACTTAGCTTAGCATAAAAGTTTCCAACAGCTTATCTCAAATGGTATACAGGGCCAGGCACACCCCTAAATGTCACCAAAAGCCTGGAACTAGAGACTAAAAAAGAGAAACAATCTTTATATTGTGCTAGGTTGGCATTTTGCATCACAATATGCGCTAAGAGATATCATCTTCACGAGACCCCTATGAAGTGTGATCGACGGGAAGGAAGTGTCCGAACAGAGAATAAAGTGGCTCCTCGTAAAAACTCCCATTCAGACGACCCCAGCAGTGAAGGATGGGGTGGGAGGGCCATGACGTGCATGCTACGAGGTTCACATGGGAGCGCCTCGCTGTGAAGGAGGGAGAGAGGGTGTCACCGCACACGCCTTGCAGTGAACAACCCACAATGCTCGCCAATTTTCCCAGGCGGAATCCCCGCAGAGAGCGAGGGAGAGGCATCGTCACAGTATTGATTAGACCCACATACAATCAGTTTATTTCTTCAGAAGCAAAATAACATTTCTTGAAACACACGAATTCTGACTAGTTGGAAAGTCTTGCAATTTTACTAAAGCCTTGTTGCCTGCAGTTCGCACAATTTTCTCCACTAGGTAAGTGTCTGGAAACTTTGCGCATTGTAATTCGAATGCATAGAACGAGTCCTGGATAGGCGACCTGCTAGAATCTTCCAAAATATAAGTTCTAGGGTTAGTTTTTTTTAACACCAATAACTTTGAATATTTCATAGTTGCATTGTACATTAAAGCCCTTATCAGAAACACATCTTCAATTCAATATACACACACTATCGCCAATTTTGAACTTTGGGCGACTAGGATCAGCTGTTTTAAGAGTTCTATATGCAGTATTCAGAAGCAAATTATCATTCACGTCTTTTGGAGCCATTCCTATTGTACCATGAAATTTTGAGTTGTAAAACTGTGTTATTTGAGGTAAAATATGTATCCATTTTTGGAAACATCTGGCGGTGAATTCCTTGTACAGCAGCCCCTTAAGCGTTCTGTTCACGCATTCTACAATCGCACATTCCTTTAATTGTTAGAAAAATAATAATTAATACCATATTTGTTCATTAATGCCTTAAAGTGCGAATTTAAAATTCACCTCCTCGGTCACTTTCAATGGTATTAACCACTTGTTTCTGCAACACTTTATTCAACGCATTAGCAATGGTCTTGGCTTTTTTTTGTTTTTTAATGGAATTGTGTACAGATACTTCGAATATGCATCTATAACCACGAGAATAAAGTTGTAACCTTTATTAACTTTGGAAAATGCACTAAAATCCGCCAAGTCAATTTGAAACAAATCATTCAGCCCAAATGTAATTATTTTCCATCTGGGGAAATTAATGCGACGCGGTGCGTGCAATTCGTCCACAACAGCCGCAATATTCATATTTTACTTATGTTTCATAAGTAAAACAAGTATCATAAATATCCATCTTCTGTCAGCTCCTCCAGTATCGATATAATTTCCGCCTGATGGCTATTGTTACCGGCTTCTTGAGACGCAATTAGTAACTGCAGACGAGCTATTAACTCATTAGGATTATTATAGTATACGTAATTAGCATCCTTATCGCTCTTGCTTAAACCGTGTTCTTCCACGATAGAGTATCTGCGACTAATTAGCGGGAACTTAGGATGATTCATCTCTTTATACTCGCCAGTAGTTGCATCATTGTTCATGTACTGCGCGTTAGTAATTTGTACCAGATATTTATATAATTCTAAGTCATCATTCGAATAATATATTAAGGTATTTTTTGAAACGTAAATCATACAAGACCAGGGAAACATTCACTGTTTCCGCTCCTACTTTTAGTCGGTCTCTAGGAAGAAATTCTTCTTCCCGACTAGCTAAATATAATTTCTTTCAGTGTATGATTACACCACAGGTAGTGTTGCGCCCTGCATCGCGTCCTTTCAACATAAGATATTTTACTGCGGTGTCGCCGAGTTCAAGAGGTTCGTTTTCTTGCTTCATGGTCTTGGGTTCGATATCCGGCGCAGATGGTTTCAAGGTATCGAGTCTCGACGTAACTGGTTTAAAAATTTCTTCATTTATATAATCTTGTCCGAGCCGGGCTTTTTTAGCTTGCAAATATTTACTTTTGACTGCTAGTATAGTATCGTGCAGCTGTTATGCGAGAGCCGACATGATAATGAGAATCCAAGCCTCTTACTTTTTTCACTCATATAGACAACGAACACACGTTGTACATATCGTTACTAGTCTGCGTTCGTATCTGGAGAAGATTTGCGAACATAGGGTAACCGCAGCGATCGATAGGAGAGTGTTTAGCAGTTGACGAGGGGTGGATGACAATCAGAAGTTGAGAGGAGGAGGGTTCAGAATGGAGATGGCATTACGTTCCCACGGTCATGACACCGGCGTCCAATATTCCGAACTTCTGCTCAATACATAGTATTTTAGAATGCATATACTCAATTTGGTATTTAAAACACTGAGTTTCACATTTATATTTCTCAATAAATACGCTCCCATTTCATCAATGTTAGCTTTGACATTCGAAATTTCTGCAAGTCGCGGTGTTATATGTTCGTGCAACATTTGAAATGTTTTGCCGAGAGAATGGTTCATTTCACGTATGATACTCTCGTTATTGGTTTGTAATACACTCAGTATATGCGCCAATCTGTTTTCAATCGCTCTAGACAAAGCAATTATATTTTCCCGCACTCTGTCAATTTCTTTCAAAACATCAGAACTGTGTTCGACACTTTTTTCAAGTCGCGAGTTAAATTTTCTGACGTATCAGTTAACAGTTTTTCCAGGTCTTTAATAGTTGACCGTACAACATTCATTGTGATAGTATTAATGTGAGCGACATAATCTTGTTTGTAGCATTGGTACTTTGCACCAGGTTTCCAACATCATGCAGTATGCGACCATTAAGGCTGCACAAACCATTGCCGTCCTGTGTTATACAGTCACCTCTCCTCTTCCAGGTATTATGACCGAACTTTGAAATTGAGAAATTCATTCTTGCTCGACTGAAATATATTTGTCAAACCTCTCCCTAAACCTCCCGTTATGTATGGGAAAGTCTTTGACTATTACTAGAAATCCATACTTGTCAAGCCAACAGTACGCGCAAATTTCGTTAAACTTTTTAAGACTCATATCTGTAGACACATGATCGTTGTAGATGTGTCGTGTATTCAAATCGTCCATTTTAAATAATACTACAACATTAAAATTGTCCCTTAAGTTATGTTTTGGTATACGAGCTAAACCATACATAAGCATTGATTTATATATATATATATATATATATATATATATATATATATATATATATATATATATATAGTTTCTCAGTGTTAAACTATGCCTCGTACACTTAAGATTAAAAAAGGATGTGGTCTACTTAATAAGATAATTGACAATCTGACCTTCAAAGCTCATATACCATCATATAATTATTATGGACCAGGTACGCATCTCGCTACAAGATTAGCACGTGGGGATAGGCCTGTTAATCGTTTGGACGCAGCTTGCAAACAACACGATATCGAATATTTTAAAAGCAACGATCTTAAAGAACACCACGCAACAGATCGTGAGTTGGTAACCGAAGCAGAAGAAATAGCTAAATCACCGCAGACCAAACTCGGTGAGAAAGCAGCCTCTTGGCTCATATAGAAAATTATGAATGCTAAAGTAAAAACCGGTTCTGGAAATATAAAAAAAGAAAACATGGTGTAGCAAAGCGTAAGAAAGGTGGTATGATACCATTATTATTTCCAGTGTTGGCTGCATTGGGTAGCCTAGTGGGAGGGGCTAGCGCTATCGCAAAAACCGTCATGGCCAAAAATGCTAATGAAAAACGTTTAGGTGAACTTGCATCACAATGTTAAAATGGAAGCTTTAAACTGGAAGGCAAAAAAGGGGCAGGACTTTATCTGCGTCCATACGCTCAGGGAGGAAATCTAAAGAAAAAGAAGCGCACAAAGCAAAAATATTAAACAGTTTACTGCAATGAACGCTAACCGATAGAGAGACTTGCATTACTATGCTAAAAAATTGCCCATACCGTATTTTCGAGGCGTGTACATGAGGAACGCTCTTCCTCGAAAAACACATGCACGCGAGAACATAGTAATTAATTTGGATGACGTAAATATTGACGGAACACAATGGGTACGTTTTAGCAAAAATAACAACACCGCACAGTATTATGACAGTTTCGGTGATTTGCGGCCGCCAAAAGAGGTTCGCGCTTACTTGAGGGGAAGCAAAGTAATGTATAATTACTTGAGCGATCAGTCACCAAACACGTGGAACTGCGAACACTTGTGTCTTAAATTTCTCGCGCGCTTATAAAAGCAACGACCGGACAGAGACCAGTAAAAATGTCGCTAACTTTACTGTTGACAGGTAAATCCTCGGAATTGAAGGCTACGTATTTACCACCTCTAGACTTGGTCGGTGAATAGCAGGTATGTCTGGTTAGCCTCGTTAGTTATAATTCGATACCGAATATCGATTTTGGAAACAACAGATTTGTGTATCAGCTAGTTGGTTCCAACGATCAACACGAAATAATTATTCCTATGGGCTCGTACAAAGTTCCAAACATTGAAGAATATTTAAGGATTGCATTACCTAAAGGCACAACATTTTCTCTAAAAGGAAATGAAAATACTTTGAAATGTTGGATGATGAATAATGTCTCGGTAAACTTTAGAGCATGCGACTCATTTTGCAGAATGTTAGGTTTTAAACCAACAATTTACCGGGCGAATCAGCTCCACGAATCGCAAGTTCCTGTAAATATATTTCCGGTAATCACTTGTAGAGTTAATCTGAATATCGCGGAAGGTTTCTATTTAAATGACAAATCTTCCAACACTGTACACGAATTCACATGTTCTGTTCCTCCTGGTTTCAAAATAATTGAACGAACTCACACACTAATTTACATGCCTGTATAGTTAATCGCATGGTTGAAATTATTTTGCATATTACGGACCAGAATGGTAAATTGGTGAATTTTCGCGACGAAGAGATAATTGTGTGTCTTCACTTGAGGAAAGTAAACAAACTAAAAAGCAGCATCGACGTATTGTAATACATTCAGAAAAGGGATAAATTTCCGTAACAAAAGTTTTACGCCACAACGTAGACAAGTACCACAGCACATGTCTGTGTTAAAACACATGTTACAGAACAGTATAAAACGCCACGGAGTTGGACGTAAAACGAACAGTTCTCAACGGAGACCTATACCGTTAACACGGTCAAGTGCGGAATTTTTACAGAATTTAGGTTATACAGTGAACAAATATGGACAGAGTGCTTAATATCGAACAGCCCGTAACCTTTGACGATGAAATAACAAAGATGGAGTTGCATATATACAAGCCCTTTAGGGTGGGTCCGTATGTTTTTCCCGCATAAATAAGGATTTGTATACAAAACCAAGATATATACACACTACCTTGCAAATCTCACATACGACTGAGAGGTACGTTTTAAAAAGCTGACGGAACTATTCCCGTAAACACTGGTATCGTACCTAACGGACTTTTACAGTTGTTTGATCGTGTGGCGTATGAACTAAATGGTGTGGAAATTGACCAGACGCGAGATGTCGGTACTACTTCAACAATAAATAATTACATTTGTTAGCTACATACGAAAGACAAGCTTACAGAACAGCCGGCTGGTCTGATAAAGATGATTTTAAACTGAGAATAAATCCCGGTGGAATATTCGAAGCGGTAATACTGTTGAGAATGGTACTTGGTTTCGCTGAAGAGTATAAACGTGTTGTTCTTAATGCAAAGCAGGAGCTGGTATTAATTCTGACAAATGCTGCAGCTAACGCTATTTATCGCTCAGTTCATGGCGAGGAAGACATCAACCTAGAATTGAAAACTGTAGAATGGTTGATGCCTCACGTGACTGTGAATACCCGGGATCGTGTGCGTTTACTTAAACACATAGAGCGAGGCAAAGGCATTACTGCCACGTTTCGCTCATGGAGTTTGGAAACTTATCCTAGCTTGCCTAGCTCTCAGAAAGTCGTATGGAATATTAAATCGAGTTTCCCGCTGAAAAACCCAGATATCTTATCATAGGTTTCCAAAGTAACAGACAAAATAGTATAGCTAGAGACAGGTCGCTTTTCGACCACTGCAACATAAAAAGCATCTAGTTGTATTTAAACAGCGAATGTTACCTGTATTCTGATTTTAACATTAATTTTACTAACTGTGAATTTGTGACGAGATGCCTCCCCCTTATTGTCGCCAACTGACTATGTTAACAAAGCATCATTGTTTGTATTTGACGTGTCGAAACAAAACGACATAATAAACTCTAACGTTATTGATTCGAGAATGTAAATTACCGCTGACGTCAATTTTCCATTGCAAACACAAGCTTTTGCCCTTATATTACACTACAGACTTATTTCTTATAATGCACGAGATAAACTTGTGAAAGTATTGACGTAGTTCAGTTGCTTGTGTGACTATAAATGGAGAACATGTTTTGTAACGTGCAAGGCTTTTACGACAGTACAGGCTTTATTGTAAAACAAGTACGTTAACACAAACGCGAAGCGTGTTGCTTACTTTCATGGTAAAAACACCCTTTCCCTGGAGCGATTTGACTGATAAATTTAAGCGAACTAATGCGGGTCTTATACATAATTACCGCGGGATTTCGTGGAATGAAGGAAACATTACTTATGCAGATTTACCGCATCTTCTCAAACAATGCATAGGAAATTCTACAGTGTACGTTTCAGAAACAGACCAGGAGAAAATTCTACGCAAGTTGTGTACGAATAACGTGATTGACTTACAGCTTGCTTACGGTTGTCCGTCATTTAAAACATTACGTAAAATATATGGAGATAATTATACGTTCTCAAACGCGCAGCAAAATGTCGAGAACTTACGTGCGTGGTACACACATAATTGTATTTAATACATTGACGTAACTTACTTCAAGTCAGTCATTATGCCAGTGTTGTTTGACCCATCTCAAACTTACGAGACAGTGCAGGTTGGGTATAGGCGTGTATGTTTTAAACCTTATGGGTTACTGCTGCTAATTCACGTGTGTAATGACAGCGAACATTGGACGTATCACTTTGATTGTTTTTAGGTAAACGCTCCAGAGAAGGTGTTGTGTGCCAGCTAGCCGACTGCCCCGTCTACCATTTACATCAAGATGTAAAATTACCGTGTATGTTCCACAACCTACTACATCTCAGTTTTAACGAAGTCTTGCATTAACATCATTCTGAACACCGCATTGATTACAAACTAATATGACCTGAAAATAGCGCGATAGTCAACTGGTACGAAGTTTTTAATGGTGGAATACATAGACATTGTCAAGCAGGTAACACATTTGACATGTTGTGTTGTGAATGGAGTTGTAAAATAGCAAATGCGAAAAAAAAAAGAAAGGTAATGGAATTGACTGCAAATGTGTATGCTTCTCTTGCGTGCGCGTACGCAATACATTACGTCTCGCTACACACTTACGATGTGCATTATGCTTGCTTGTTTCGTGCGTTGTTGTAAAACGTAAACGTTAGTTGGTGACGAGACTTTGAGTTGTACACTTCAAACAAGCTAGTGACCGGTAACTTTGTGTTCTGGTGGCTACTAGCCGCATCGTTCACCGCCAACCTACATCTACATTTCTACGGGGAATTGAATCATGAACTTTCATCCAGGTAACCTGTATGTCTGTGTTATAAAAGGAAGAAACAGCGTCGAATACGCTTACTGGTCTTCTGGCATATTATGTCACTTTACTGAGTCTTGTGACGGAATATTTCACATTAAAGTTACCGGCTTTCCTCTACGGGACGAACGCGCTCACGATATTATCACCTGTCCGGACATTAACAAGTGTCCCGTGTACTACATGTTGGAAACGACGCCACTTCCATGCACCGTGAACGCAGTCTACGAACATTTTAAGACTTTGAATCCTGAGAAAGCTACCAACATCGTACTTCACAGTCCTGAGTGTGCAACGCCCACATACATCGACTCACCATGCATGACGCTGCCTTGTGTGTCTCCAACATCATCACGATTCGACAGGAAGCCGCGTGTTAAGAGAATGCCACAATATAAAAACAAACTTGCTATTGAGAAAATTGTTAATAAGTGTTTGCGCAAAATACTTTGTACTGTACTGTAGAGTTTACCACAATAAATGCTTAAAGAAATTATACATGTTTTATTTCAAAAGAGGTCCTTGCAACTGTCTACCCGCATAAAAGTGTATTTTGCATCATCCAGAAAAATAAGTTAACTTTATTGATTATTTGCTAGTCGTGGGAAACCCTTCTCTCACACAGTTGATTCGTGACTTACTGCAGCTGCTCGCAGAAGGGGGGATGTCATTACCCATTAAAACGACGTGTGTTGCTTTAATAGCCATGGCATGCGACGTTTTAATAGCTGTGACACGTGTTGGTTTGACAGATTTATTACCTCTACAGTCAACAGTTGATTCTAGTGACACAGATATTCAAGACACGCCACCCTCCCTAGTTATAATTGATTGACCCTCTGGTTTCCAAACAGCTGGAGGGGAAGTGAGTCACTCACTCACCCTCATGTTTCTAGTGCACAGAGCTGTTCTGCATTGCTTTTAAATAGTGTGTAACTTGTATGAACTGTATCACTGTGCCTTTGACAATGCTAGCTGCAACACATGCCATCCTCACATACTCTCAACAGTAAGTACATTAACAATATGTATGGTTGCATGTAGCGTATGTCTGAATGTATGAAAGAGTGATTTTATGTATGTAGCATATGTATGATTGTGAATTTATGTAGCATTGTATGAGTATGTATTGCATGTATATGTCTGTAGCGTATGTCTGTTTGAATGTATGAAAGAATGATTTTATGTACATATGTCTGTAGCATATGTATTGTATGTATATGTACGTATGTCTGTTTGAATGTATGAGAGAGTGATTTTATGTACGTATGTCTGTAGCATATATATATATATATATGTAGGTAGGTAATGTGTGCTTACACCTATGCTATAACGATAGAGTGACGTTGTACAGGTCCATAGATTGAACTAACGTTTGGGAATTTAAAAAAAGTTGTTTTGATGGGGAATCGAACCCTGGACCTTTAGAACTTTACTCTAACGCTCTACCAACTGAGCCACCGAAACAACCGGTAAACACATTGTGAATGTTATTACTTAGTGTTCTTCATATATTTGTCCAGGTCTGTGGCGAAAGCGGTACTATTTTCCCTGCGTTATTCCAATTTTTTTTAATCTGGTAAAAACATCGATTTGGCTTCCTCTGCAAAACGTGTCTGTGTAAAGAATGTTGGTGAGGACAGCATGTCTCGTGGCACGGTGACCTCTCCAGCTGCTGTTGATGAGCATTTATCTCCATCTGCGCTCACTTACACGCTCTTGGATAATGCGTTTGGTAATAGCCTCGTGGACACACGTATCAGTAATGACCGGGCTGAAACTGATGTGGATTTGAACACATTTCTCATCACGTGTAGAGAGCCCTTCCTGGATTTACTTTCGCGGCAACAGTGTCCCATTAAAGTCTACGTGTCTCTGAGTGGCAAATTTATTAAAGGTGGGTTGGTTGAGGAAACTGCCACTGAGATTTTCATTTTTCTTCCAAATCACGCGCACTTTTCGAGTCCTCAGATGCGGGTGAAACATTTGATGAAGAGTTCATTCCCGCACTTACAAACACCGTAACGGAGTTTGTTGGGCGCAGTAGTGGCTGGTCCCTTAAGTTACTTCTACAACTGGACGTGCATATACCCCAGTATAGGCCGTTCACAGTAGGCGCTGCGCACACTGTGTTTATTGGCAATAGGAAAACTTGCGTCAATGTAGACTGTCCTACCAACGACTGCTTTTTGTTCAGCGTGGTCGCGGGTTTGTATCCCACACCACGTGATGCTAACAGACGCACATCTTACCCTGAACCTAGGACAGTATTTAAGACGACTGGTATGACTTTCCCTACGATGCTACATCAGGTGTCATATTTCGAGGAGATGAATAATATTTGTGTTAATGTGTACACTTGCGTTGACAAAGACACAAACATTATTGACGAAGCGTGTGCTAATGCGACGGACACTCGTGTAGTACCTCTTCACATATCTCCTGTGCGAAGAGAACGCCATGTAAATGTTTTGTCACTTCGTGCCAGTGAATGTACTGCCAATTTACACTTTGTAACTATAAAAAATCTTGCTCGCCTTGTTGGTAGTCAGTCGACGAAACATCATGGAAAAATTTGGTTTGCCAGTTCTGTCTTCAGTATTTTTCGAGCGAAGACAGGCTTCCTACACACACTGAACAGTATAAACAACACTCTGCTGTACGTGCTACATTCCCTAGCCAGGATGATAAGGGCTTGAATTCACAAACTTTTCTAAGCAGCAGAGAATGGGCTTTGTAGCAAATTGCGACACTGAAATTTTTTGCAGCCCATGTCTACATGTATACCATAAGATGGTGGTTCTATCACGACGGTTATGAATAAACAAGTACTGTATGCTGCGTCTGTTTTGTTAGTGTGTAGTTATGATGCTAGTAAAACAGAGTACGATACATTTGTGGGTGAGGATTTTATGGAGTGTCTTGTGGCTAAACTTATCGAGCTGACAAAATATGTATGTGACATTTACAAGGCAGATGTAGGTAAGAAGGCGCTTACTGCGACCAATAGGGTCCGGCTCGCGAGTCAGACTAAATTTTACATTTGCAAGAAGGACTTGCATAATGCTTCAGGCAAAATTGTACTTGGCCATGACCACCTGACTGGTGAACTTAGAGGATACGTGCACAACAAGTGCAATTTACAGTTTCGTCTTGCGAAGAATCAGCTCGTAGTTGTATTCCACAACATGCAAAATTATGACAGTCATTTTCTCATGCGTCCGCTGGCCTCTCGCCGTGTAACACAGGCAGATGGTAGTGTAGATGTGGAAATTCCAGGTGATATTAAAGTCATTGGGAACACTATGGAGAGTTACACGTGTATCACAAAACATATTCCCTATGGGAACACAGCACAAGGAGGCATGCGCACAGTGCTACTTAGGTTTATAGTTTCTTTTAATTTCATGACCACGACGCTGGAAACATTAGCTGGTAATGTAGTGTCGCACCAGCTAAAACTCACCCATGCGCAGTTTCCAGACGATGCACAGTTTGATTTGGCTCAAAGAAAAGGAGTGTTTCCACGTGCGGTCTATGGAAAATCTACGTGAGACTTCCCTGCCTCCTAGAGATGCATTCTACAATGTAGTGAAAGGCGAGGGCGTGAGCGAGAACGATTACATGCATGCTCAGGCTGCCTGGAATGTGTTCAACTATGGTAGCTTAATGGAGTATGCCTTGCAGTATTTACACGTAGATACATGTTTGTTAGCAGACATTTTTGAGAATTTCAGGACGGTTTGCTTAGAGGCATACTGCGTGGACCCCGCATTTTATGTCACGGCTCCTGGGACGGTCTCTTATCAAAGACACAAGTGCGCTTGGAGCTGTTGACTGACCCTGATAAATATATTTTTGTTGAACAAGGGTTCGAGTCGATATTACTCAAGTGAGTAAAAGGCACGCAACTGCCAACAATATTTACATGGCCGAGGACTACGACCCTTCCCTCCCATCATCCTACATCTGCTACTTTGACATAAACAGTATGCACAGTCATACAATGACGTCGAAGCTTCCTTTTGCTGATTTTCAGTGGGTCCGGAAAATGAATTTTCTCATTGGGATTTCGCCAACATCGATACACAAGGGGACACATGCTTTTTTGCAGAGGTTGTTTTGATGTTCCCAGAGGAATGTCACGATGTGATGTCTGATCTGCCACTTGCACCAATCAATGGCGTACCGCCAAACAGTACAACGGAGAAACTTTTACTTACTTTAGAACCACAGAAGGATTATATTATACACGGACAAACACTGAAGCACTAGCTAGCATGTGGCGCTGTTCTACAGTCTGTTCACCGCATATTACGCTTTGATCAGAGTGCGTCGATGGTGCCTTACATTAGGTTTAACATTGACAAACGTACTCAGGCGGCGAACGTGTTTGAAAAATCATTTATAAAATAATATGTAATTCCGTTTATGGCAAGTGTCTTCAAAATGTTCGCCGGGAATGTGATATTCGTGTCGTTTCGCGGTACGACACAATATATGGTGCGGCAGAACTTATTGGGCATCCGACATTCAAAGGGCGTCAAATCCTCGCCGATTAACTTGTATTGGTCGAGATGGAGAAGCTCGACATTACCTTCAACAAACCATTGTACACCGGTGTTGCAATTCTCGACCTTTCAAAATTGTATCTGTACGATTTTCACTACAACTTTATGCGTCAATTGTTTCCTTCGCCCTCCTTACACCTGCTGTATTGTGACACCGACAGTTTAATTTACTAAGTACACTGTCACGATGTGTACACTCGCATTGCTCCTCATTTGGCTACATGCTTTGACACTTCAAACTATGTGCCAGATAATGTTCAAGGTTTTCCTTGCATAAACAAGGGCGTTTCAGGCATTATAAAATATGAGTGTGGTGGCAACATCATCACCGCCTTTGTAGGTTTGCGCCCTAAACTTTACACTTACACCCTACAGGACGGGAAATGTATGCATAAATCTAAAGGTGTAAAGGGTAACGTGCTGAACACACTCATGTTTAGTGATTATTTGAAATACTTAATGCAAAATTGATGGGTCTGTGGTACCCAATATCATTTCCGGTTGTGCGAACACATAGTCTTTACTGAATGTGTAACCAAAGTAGTGTTGTTGGCAGCTGACGATAAGTGTCACATCAACACAGACGGTACCACGACTTTGCCATGGGGTCCATACCGTGTGTCTTTACCGGACTAAAAAAAGTATGTGGATATCGCGAGGTAAATACATCCACCTGCTTGCTTCGCCTGGAGGGTCCGCAACGCACACACCACACCTACTATGCTGTGTGGTCTACCGAGTCTGGCTGAGCATCTGTCCCACCGGCTTGCTTCGCCTGGAGGGTCCCCAACGTGCACACCACGCCCGCTATGCTGTGTGGTCTGCAGAGTCCGGCTGAGCATCTGTCCCCCCGCCTTGCTTCGCCTGGCAGCTAGATGCTATCATGCCGGCCTTTTGTTGGCTGGGCGCCCACCGACAATCCTATCAGCTGGGAGGGTATCCTGCTGCCAGTGTACCTGTCAGCAGTCTATACATCACGTCTACGTTTTACAACACGATCACCTGATTTACACAGCAATCTGTGTACAAGCTTTGAAACAAGAACTGCATGTGTGTGTGTTTCACACAGCAAGCAAGCTGTGAACCACAGATAACTGTTTATAAGCTGTGTACCACAGAAAATACTTCACACGAGATGTTATACAGCCAAGTGTATGTTAACTTCAAGCATCACGAACTGTGTGTGTGAAATGTGTGTTCGCGATAATGCTGTTTTACATAGCTAGCTATGTAGCAAAAGACAATGTGTGTTTTTGGTTGTCTACCAACCTCTGACTGACTAGCAAACTGGTTGTGCGATAATGCTGTTTTACAGTCAAGTGTGTATTAAATTTATGCACTGCAAACTGTGCGTGTCATGAAGTGTGTACAAAACAAATGAAACAAAAAATGTGGATGTGATTTTACTGCTATATATGTATTTTCGCTAAATAAATTGTTGTTATTTAAATGTGTGAGTTCTTACTTCGTAGCTAAGACCTGCCATTTTTAATGTACTCGCCTAGGATGTCAGCAGCCAAATGAGTAGCAACAATGGCTGCTGGGCATCGACATATAGTTTTGGAGACATTGAGGGGTAAGAATGGAGGGGAGGTAGGGTTTTATACTAGTAAAGCCTGTCTCCCTCTTCATTCGAGTAGTGAGTGTGATGGAAGAAGGTTGTGTTGCTGCTGGGGATCTGCTGCTGGAGGTAAGTGTTGGAGGGGGTGAGCCTGTTATACACAGGGGGGTTATATTTTTTAAAGATGTCTTGAATATTTTTTCAAAACGTCTTAAAGAGATGGGGTAGATGTTTCAAGGAGATGCTATGCATCTTAGGACTAGGATAAGTATGTGATAAACTTTATTTTTTCTTCAAGATGTCATGAAGATGTCTTCAAGATGCTATGCATCTTGCGATATGTCTTAGGACTGTTGGACAAGCATGTGATATGCCTTATTTTTTCTTCAAGATGTCTTGAAGATGTCTTCAAGATGATATGCATCTTGTAGACAGCTCCAATCCTTCATCCCTCCCCACAACCCTCATAACAATCAATACCCACACGGCGCTTAGGCACTATTTCCTTCAAAAGGGTTCATTCTTGTAACGTCTTGAAGATTTTTTCAAGATGTCTTCACGATGCCATGCATCTTGTAGACTCCTTCCTTGTTCATAACAATCAATACCCACACGGTGCTTAGACAGTATTTCCTCCAAAAGGGTCCATTCTTGTAACGTCTCGCAGATTTCTTCAAGATGTCTTCAAGATGATATGCATTTTGTAGACTCCTCCACCCCTCGCTTACTCACACAATCAATACCCACATGGCTCTTAGACACAACTTGTATCAAAAGGGTCACCAACCTCTCTGTATACTGCCTCCTCTGCACCCCTCGCCTACATACACACAATCAATACCCACATACCGGGCGGGGCTCAAGCTCTCAGCTTAGGTACTATTCGTACCAAAAGACCCCTACAACCAATCCCAGCCCAGGACACGCCCCTCTAGACAACGTCTTGGCCAATCAGAGACCTTGCTGCAGGCAGGGGAAGGGGGTGCAAGGTTAATCAAATGCAGGTTATGCCGGTTTAGCTCCCAGTTGCGGCAGTGTGCCCATGCTCCCCCTACTGTGGTCGGCACGTGGAGCTGTCTGTCGGCGGCGAGAAGAGGCTCTACAGCGGCCATGTACCGCCTCCGAGGGATTCGGTGGAAGAAGATGCTGCGGGTGAGGGGTCGTATTTGTTTCGATGCCCCCGCAGCAACGTCAATGCCTATCACCACTACCGCCCCCCCCCCTCACTGTGGAAGCTCGACACCTTGGAGGATGACATCGCTACCCTCGAGGACTTGGCCGCCTCATCCATGGTCGTCACCGCTGCCCCTGAGGACTCCACTGCCGCACGTTGGAGGCTACACCTAGTGTTCCCCAGCAATAATGCAGGTATGCTGGCCAGGACCCTGACTCCTTCATCGCCCGACATTGTGAGAGTCCCAAAAATATTCCGACGGCTCATTTTTTCAAATTGCCCAGCGACTTATTTCTGAAACGAGCTCAGATCTCGAGCTATTAAGGAGTGAGCATCATAGCCTATCATCGATCCCCTGAGGTCAGGGTCATGTGTCACTGAGTCATGTGTCGCATATTGCTGATTCGCAGGGAGGCGACAATGGGCATGAACGCTTAAGTGTTCGCGTGCAGGAACGACTGGAAACTAGTCAGAGAAATTCGTTCGCGAATGTCTCTGAACAGTTTAATAATACTGTTCGACAGTCGCACGCATCGCTCTCGACTACAATGATGATATTGATGGACAATTTCAGAGACGAGCAGAGGCACAACTCTGATATTCTCCTTCAAAATCTTCATTTTAGTCATGATGCGTACAAGGTGATTGTCAATGATAATATATCGTTATGGGGTGAGGTATTTCAAATGCGCCAACGTCTCGAAGAAATGTACGTGTTTATAGCTGAATACTAGCATTATTTTATGCGGTGGTGATTGTAAAATTGTGAATAGTTTTTTGTGTAAATAGTTTTTTTGTGTAAATTGTTATTTTCGGAAACAAAATATTATTTAAATCTATATTTCTTGAGTGCTTCTTGCTACATTCATAAACCATAGCAAATATTGTTAAAAAAAATCACGAACTTGGAGAGAAATTTAAATGACCTGTCTTTAAACTTAATATCATTTTGAAACTTGCAACGAGACTTTGAGAACAAAATTAACTGAAATGTTATTATTTTAGCAGGTACTCTAAGAAAAAAATATCAAACATATAAATAGTTTTATAAAATTTTACCTTTCAAAGTGAAAAAAAAGTGTGTTATTACAGACAACACTTTGCAACGAGATGTTAACATTTTGTACATTAGAACTTCAGGGAAAAAAATTCAAAAATGCTATCTCCTGACATATGTTAGAGGTAGTATATGGAAAATTGCTGTGTACGACTCGTTGTTAACACACTTTAAATATATTTGTTTTTCTGAACATGTACACACTGATGATTTTCATAATATTTTCTTTGCAGCGAGGTGTTAATATTTTATGTATTAGTATTTCAGAAAAAACTCTAATATTTTTCAAATATGCTACCTCCTAACATCTGTTAGAGATAGTATATTTGAAACCCATAGCATACACCTTGTTGTAAATACATTTTAAATATATTTTGTTTTTGAACACGTACACAGAAAAAAAAAAGGTCCTGACAGTTCCTGGTTGCTGAGAGAAGAGGAGACGCCGAAATAAACATAAGACCTTTCGTACAGGTCAAAACTTAGAACAAAATACAAATAGTAATATATGATAATTAAAATAAAATTTAAAATTACAGAGAATAAGAAATATATATATAATATATGTATGCCTAGCAGTTCAAAAAATATTTTTTTAACCTTAATTTTAAACCCATAACTTTTATTTTAACATCTAGTTGGTATAGCTATGTCTTAAGCACAACCAATGCCAAGTAGTTCAAGAAAAAATATTTTATAAATTTAATTTAAAACTTGTATTTTTAAAACTAGTTTGGATATATATGTCTTAAGCACAACCTGTGAACATTAAAAAAATTAGACATACCCATGCAGAGCAGTTAAAAATAAATAACTTAAAACTTTAATTAAACCGATAAATTTTATTTAAAAATAAGTTGGCCTACGTATGTCTTTAGCACAACAAATGACCATAAACGAAAAATTATTAGACATACCTATGTTAAGTATACAAAAAAATTATTTAAACCCACAACTTTAATTAAAAACCAGTTGGCATAGGTATGTCTTAAGCACAACCAATGACTATAAATGAAAAAAAAATTAGACATATCCATGTCAAGTTGTTCAATTTTAATATTTTAACTTTAATTTAAACTCATAACTTTTATTTAAAAACTAGTTGGCATAGGTATGTCTTAGTAGTATTTAAAAAATAATAATTATTCATACACAACTTATAATAAACTTTGCTATTTCATGTCTGCACTCGTAGCATGTTTGCTAATCCAAAGATAGATGGTTCGGGTCCCACACCCGGCAAATGATTTTTTAGTTAACTTTGAAATTAACAAAAAAATAAGGTTCAATTCCCCATCCACAGACACAATGAACTTGACCCTTACCTGCAGCGACACTGGCGCATCCTACCTTCCAACATCAAAAGTAAACAATGGAGCAAACATGGCTGCGCCTAGCAGACGACAGCAGTGCCGCTTAAAATTACGAAAAAACAAACATAGCGACACTAGCGCCACCTAGCAACAAACGGAGAAAACAAAGTGCGACACCAACACTGCGTGATTGCCAATAACGGAATCATGACGTCACGAGCGGAAAAATAAGAGTTAGTAGAAAAAAATGTGATGTCACAAGCAGACGACATAAACAAACATGGTGGATGACGTAAGACAAGTGACAGTAAAAAAAAAAAACAAAATCAAACACCAAAATTCAAAAACCAAAAATCAAAATCCAAAAACAACATGGCAGACATGATGTCATCCAAGATGACGAATGTGAGCCATACAATATGGTGAACAGTGACGTCACGGCGGCCATGTTAATTGCGACATCAGCAGCACCACGGCTCCTCAGCCCCTGTGCCAGATTGCCCTTTTTCCTACTACTTATATATTCCTAGGACTAGAGGGCGACAGATATGTCTCGATTGTCGAACACCCGTCCCAACATTCACCCTGGCAATATTTTATATACATTACGAACATGCAAGTAGGTGGAAACATGTAGTAGTGAATATTATATATGTATGTATATATATATATATATATATATATATATATATATATATATATATATATATA